>LZPO01035227.1:74050-85965 GCA_001675575.1 Neotoma lepida
ACAGTACCGTGTTCTGTGGTTTGTTGGGAAGGAAGTTGACTTGACAAATGCTTGGAGTCGGGGTGGGGTGTCTTCATCACATTAACTTGAAATCAGCATAGCATGCAACGTACAGTAAAATTTCATGTTCCTGTGGACCGTTTTCACTCTAATGATNGCTGGATTTTGTCTTAGGTCAGCTTCCACAGAATTCGAGAAGACAAGAGTTGTGTGCAAGAGACTCCATGTAGGACCTCTCTGGAGGAACTTGAAGGAAGGAAGCAGGTAGNGGAGGGAAAGGCAAGAGGGCCCAATTCCAGGCAGAGCTGCTTTCTCTGGCTCTTTTGAAGGACANCGCTAGCCTGTAAATGTACTTCAGAGTTTGTCTCTCTTTGGAGCCAGCTCACTGAGACCCTGTCACCTCTGCCATGCNAAAGGAGATCCTTGAAGGCCTGTGGTCTCTTTGGTATGCTAATTGGCTGCACACTTCAGCTTCTTGGCAGAAAGAGGCCCAAAACAGTCCTTCAAAAGCAACTGTGAATGTTAGATTCTAGGGAGAAATTGCTAAGACCAAAGGAAGAGCACACAAAATGAATACTGGCAGCATCTGCTTAAAAACCTGACACATGTTCTGTCCTAAATCAAGTGGACAAAGTATGACCAACAACTGAAACCTAGTCATCAAACTTAGACTTTGTATTCTTTTATGAACAAAGATTCAACCACATCATTTATTTTATTTTCACCGAATGTATACATGTATTTCTAAAGTGCACACATATAGCCTAGAATTAGCATATACATTTAAAAATGTCTTATACTAAAAATTCATTAAGTTCATTCACTGTCATAATGGTTTATACCTCTAGAAAATACCCTTAGAATTCATTTCTTTCTTTAAAGCCCATCAATTCTGAGTCCTGATGATTTTGCCAGAGGTTTGTAGGATTCTCACACTCCTTCTAAGTTAAAACAAATGAGCTAATGAAATGGCCAGTCTTCTTCCCTGCACAATGAGCAGAGAAGAAAGATTTTTGCTTTTCGTCAGGTGATAAAAATGTTCTTGTTTCCTCAAAAGAAAAGGTTTGGACAGAACTGAATGTAATTTTTACACAATGGAAAATCAATAATTTGGAGCAAGCCTTATTTATTTATTAACTATTCTATTCCTGTACTTTTTCNTTAGAATTTTCATNATATTTTGTCTCAAGGTTATCAATAATAGTAATAGAAGAGATCATTTATGGCACATTTAGTAGTTATTTGTAATTTAATATTTCAGGCCCTGGGATATATATAAGTAATCACCAAAATAAAAAAGGCACATGAAAATCACACACCCTCTTAGCTCAAAACACAAACTAACAAAAAGAACAAATTTATTTTACTTGAAAATTACACGATCCTGCTTTGGCAGTGCCCATTTCCAAGATCTGTAGTTATAAGTTATGTCTATTTGGGTATAAAATCAGAATATATAAAGCATTACTAGTTAATTAAATTTTCTGTGTTAGATCAATTATCTCAAAACTTAAGCCCTATGACTGAAACATAACAAAGAGTCATCGTCACTGACAAGAAAATTTAAGAACACCTTCCTCTGTCCCTAGCCTCCTCTAGGGTGGGTTGAGTACCTAGGACTGATTATTGAGTGATCAGAAATATTGATCTTTTTATCTTCCTGTGGCCTTGCTCCATGAATATCAGTGTAGTTTATGTGCTTCACAAGGATGCCAGACCACGAGGGTAAGTGAGAGCTAACATCATCCACTCATTTCTAAGACCAGAAGTGTCCTGAATACTTGTTCCTACACAGAGGAGCTTTTTGTCTTGGTTAACCAATGGCACCATGGAGGCTAGAGGCTGTGTTATTTATCTTATTAAAATAAGCATCTCTCTCTCCNAGCTCAGTGGAGGCAGAGGTGGGAGGATTCTGGGAGTGCAGGGCTAGCCTGGTCTACATAGTGAGTTCCAGATCAACCAGGCTACATAATGAAAATCTGTCTCAAGAAGAAAAACAACAACAAAAATTAACTGAAACCAAGCATGGTGACACATACCTGTAATCCCAGTACTAAGAAAGCTGAGTCAGAAGACTGAAAGTTTGAGGTCAGCCAGAGCTATATAGCAAGATCTTTTCAAGTAATAATAATAATAATAATAATAATAATAATAATAATAATAATGAGGAGGAGGAGGAGGAAGAGAAATGGCAGCACAATCCAGATTTCCTTCTCTTTGGATCTGCCAGGTTATAAACGGATATTTCCTGTCCCGACTGCCTGTTCCCAAATGCTCAGCAGCCATTTTCCTAACCTCACCACCCGATCCCAAATAACCAATTCAGAGGCTTAATATTATTTATAAATGCTCAGCCAATAGCTCAGGCTTGTTACTAACTAGCTCCTACATTTTAAGTTAACNCATATTCCTTATTTACACTCTGCCACATGGCAGTACCTTTATTAGCATGGTTCTTTCATCTCCTGCTTCCTCTGCTTTTGGCTGGAGACCCTGACTATGCTTCCTGCCTGGCTACTGGCCAGTCAGAATTTTATTAAACCAATTCAAGTGACAAATCTTTACAGTGTATAAGAGAATTATTCCACAGCACCAAGTTAGTTGTCAACCTAAGGTAAAAGCATCTCAACAACCTAGATATTTATGAACAATTTTGAGCTTGTTTTCAAGATACCAAGGACAATACACAATAACACACATAAGTATATTAGCATGGNCATCTATGCATAGATAAAATATACCTAGCTAGAGAGCTTATTCATAGACAGCCGTGCTCCAGGATGAGTCAATACATCACATGGAAAGGGAAATCTCACCAGATCAGAGGAAAGATCACCTTTGTGGGTACTATGATTCCCTTAAATGCACTCAGAATACAAACAGGAGGCAACATTCACATTTTATGAGCCAAACAAAATTCTCCCTTTGGGTTCCAAAATTCACTGAACTAATTTACTGGGTATTTATGATTAATGTCCTATATTAAATGTCCAAATATTACCATGTGTTTTAATGCACCAATATAACTAATATATTTCTAAAAATATCCACGATATCCTTCCTAGTGCCTGTGGAGCCATTACTGCATGGCTCTGTAGTAATAAAATGTAGCTAAGACAACGAAGTCTGTTTGTCCTACCCTCCCCTTNGAAATTTATTTCTCTTCTTTCATTTACTACATTCTGCTTCCTAGATGAAAAATCCCACGTCCAATAAAAGTGCCCCCCATTTGGATGACCTAAAACTTAATGTTCTTCTTTGATAGTGAAAAAAAACCCATTTTATTCTAATGATTGCTAAGCTATCTTCTCAGGGAAGGTTTTCAAATTTCAACTCTTTTTTCTGACCTCACTCCAATAATCACATAGCCTCTGAATTTGTCTCTTTTCCCNCATCTTACCCAAATGAAGATTCAGATATGAACATCCACTCATGGATACACACACACATGCATGTGTTTGTAGGTTAGTAGTAGATCTTAGTAGTAGTTATTTCTCTTGTCGCTGATTAGAATAACCTGACGAAAGTAACTTAAGGGAGAGGGGGATGATTTGGGTTCACATTTTGAATTTAGAGTCCACCATGATGGGAAAGTTCTGACAGTAGGGATGTGAGGCAGCTGGTAGCAGTGCATCTGTACTCAGGAAGGAGAAAGAGAGGTAGATGCTATACTCAGCTTGTTTTCCTCCTGTTTTTCTTTTTCCCCAGTTCAGGGACTCTAGTCCATGGGAAGGTGCCAACTTCATTTAAGGTAGGTTTTCTTGCTCAATGGACTCAATCTAGAAACTCCTCAATAGATCTGTCAAGACAACTGTTTCTATGGGATTTCTTATACAGAAAAGTTTGGGGGTGTCCTTAAGAGNGATGGAGCCTTTCTTGGTTCTTGATAAGCTTAGCTCAGTACATNGGGTGCTTGAGACTTACAGTTACATGAAACTTTCAATGAGCCAGGGTCTATTAAGCTCTTGTCTCACAAAACTTTGAGGAATGAAATTCACGGACCACAGAGGGAGAGGTTTAGGAAGAAATGCTTTGTTATAAAGAACTTAAGAGAAGGAAGGAAGGGCCAGAGCTCTAGTACAGCAGGAGGGATTAGAAGAAATATGGTTCCATTAAGCTGTCTAAGCGCTTTGTAACCAATCTACGAGAGACACTGAGTGAGGTAAAGGGGAGTCACAAGCTGGTTAGTCCTGTTGATCAAACTAAGAGGTGTCCAGGTGCGCCCCCTCCCCCACTAAGTTCCAGGCATGTCCTTATGTATAGCTTCCAGACAAAGACAAGCATAATAAGAGACTAGCAACCAGAGCTCTCTTCTGGATTTCCTNGTCTCCAGCAAGGATATTCTACTNCTTTGGGGTNCCTGCCCTATCTGGCCAGTTTCTGTCTCCTGTTGCCTGATGTTCTATATCCCATCAAGTCAACAATGGANATTAACCACTATATCAGATAATGAGAAGTGTCACCATTCAAAAGAGACTAGGTAGAAAACAAGAGAAGGCAAAATGATAATTTTGAAGAAGTAACCTGGAATTGTGAGAATTTTGAAAGGAAAGTAACACAGGAGGTGAAAGTAATTAAAATGATTTAGCCCATGTACCACGCCCAGCCATCTCCCATAGCTACAAAGGTACTAAGTTGCATGCCCGTGTGTGAAGCAGACTGTTACTTAGAGATAATATAATTATTACATACTATTTTAGTATTACTAAGACTTAAAAGGCAATGCAAAGGTTCAATGGTTTGAAGTCATCAGAAAAATGTTTATGAAAGTGGACGTGTGTGTGTGGCTTGAAGTGAGTCTTCAAATAAGTGAGATTTAGATGCATAGAAGTTTGGGAAAAGGCCTTTTCTGGCAAAGGATATATCATAGTGCAGGTGTAGGTAGGAAGAGATGAGGGAAGCATGGGGCAGGAGCGGGAAGGAAGAAGGAGTAGGAAGCTGAGGAGGCAGAGAGGACATCTGTAGTGCGAGCTTGTGCTCTTCAGAGAAAAGCATGCGCTGTAGGAAGCCAGGCTGCTCACCCACCTCACAGGTGGGATGTGAGCCTCCTCACTGAAAACTACAGCTTCAAGTGTTTCCCCCAAGTACTGTTTCTTGACTGAATGGATCACCCCAGGGCAGTTGTNCAGACAGATGAGTAGAGAAAAGAGTATCTAATCATTTTATCTTTGTTCGGAAGTAGAGTTTTTCAAAACTGCAGATGCAAGATTAAAAATCTAAACAAAAAGCAATCATTTTTCTTTCTCTGCTCTCGAAGGACAGTGGTCATCCTGGGTTAAACCAGATACAAGCATGTCTGCATATTAACTATGGGAATCACAAACATCAATAGCTCTCTGGATACGTTGACGCTTCAAGACTGAGATAAATTGCATCTGTCAAGTCAAATCTTGAGATTCATATATGGTAAGCCAGCATGTCCTTCATCCCTGAGGAAATCAGAGGTAGATCCAGTGGCCTCCTCCTAAAGGCCACCTTCAATGTATCTATTCAAAGTAGAGAGCCATCCTTTGTTGTCTGAGACTACAGATTAAAAATCTGTCTTCAGAATGCAGTGACAGTCCCTCTGCCTTGCCAAAGGCATACAGAAAATAAGTAATTCCCACAGTGTGTTTTGCTGGAGCTGATCCAGGGACAGGTGACATTTGTTCTGTATTAGTCTTTGTGTTATTGCAGACTTCTGGGTCTTGTGTAGGCTTGAGTAAAGCCAATGCATATGAAAGAGGGATGCTAAGGGCAACTGCTGAGAGCTTGCATTTGTTGTTTAATCTTCTGACATTTATGTTTCCGTTCTGCTTTGTTTTGTTTGTTTTTTTACTCACCCTCAAAGCTGGATGCTTTACATGGTAGCCTGCCCAAGAGGGTTTTTCTCTGACCTGATAGTGATGGCACTGGGTTCTGGGCACACATTTGCAAGGAGTTGAAGCAAAGGAAGAGGTAAGTGGAGCACTCTACAAAATGTAAATCTGTTGGAGCCAAGTTTTCTACCTGCAGGGACCTTTCAGTGGAATGAATTCCAGGGATCCAGGCTCCTGTGGTGCCCTGTTTAGTCATGCCATTGACTGGAGTACACTGAACAAATGACCCCAAATTTGACACCATTTCATCCCCTCCAGATGAGATGTGAGACCTGAAAAGTGGATAATCTGACCAGAATAAGCGAGCATTCACCTCTGTTCTCACAATAGCTATTTAAATATCAAAGATATCTTTCAAGTCCCCCACCCCTAGAAGGGATGAGATTTTTTAAAACATGCTGTTTGCAAAGAACCATATAGTTGGAATTTTCTCTGGGCCACCAACCAGCTCCCAAATAAAGACATGGAGACTTATTATTAATTATGAAGGCTCAGTCTTACCTTAGGCTTGTCCCACTAGCTCTTTTAACATAATTTAACTTGTTTCTACTCATCTATGTTTTGCCTTGGGACTTTTTAGCTTTCTTACATTCTGTATGTCCTACTTTCTTGCTTCCTCCATGTCTGTCTATCTGGCCCCTGGCATCTCCCTGGCATCTCTTTTTCTTTCTTCCCTCTTCTCTTGAGCATCATACAGGATCCAGACTCCCTGTGTACTTCCCACTTTTATGTAGCTTATTCTTTTTATATTACTTTACTCTTTCTTTAAAGATTTTACCTAATTATTTTTAAACTATTTATTTTTTCCTATGATTGTCTATTCCCATTTTCTTTTCTTTCTTAAGCACCCATGCACACTGTAACCTGTTTAAANNTTTTTTTNNTNTNNACCTGTTTTACTNTNNACCTGTAGCATTCTCTGATTGCATGAGCCAAACCTTAAACTGCTAAGCAGCAGCTAGGCCCTCCACCCTGTGGCTCTGGTGGTTGGCTCTGTCCCTTCCTTGGGTCATGTGAGCCAAGCCTTAAGCCCATGGTCCTGGCCAAGAACTGTGTTTAACTGGGAGTTGTATTTGACTGAATGCTGCATTTAACTGCCCCAGCTCTAGTAAGTTGGTGCCTTCACTGTGGCAGGGGTTTTTACTTAGCGTACTGTTTCTTCTTAGTGTGCTGGCTGCTCAAGTGCTCTGCTGCACAGCAGGGCCTCTTATAGGAGCTGTATCAATTCTCTCTCTCTCTCTCTCTCTCTCTCTCTCTCTCTCTCTCTCTTTCTTTCTCCTCAGCTTTCTCAGACTCTAAGTGGAAATTTGGGCCCCATGTTGGGCACCATTTGTATCTGGCATATTCTTTGGGCTGCAAACCAGCTCCCATATAAAGACACAGAGACTTATTATTAATTATGAAGGCTCAGTCTTAGCTTAGGCTTGTCCCACTAGCTCTTTTATTTTAGCTTGTTTCTATTCATCTATGTTTTGCCTCAGGACTTTTTACCTTTCATATATTTTGTATGTCCTACTTTCTTGTGTTCTCTGTGTCTGGTTGGCTGGCCTTGGTGTCTCCCTGGCATCTCTTTTTCTTTCCTCCTCTTCTCTTGAGCTTAAATTCTTCCTCCTACTTACTCTCCCTGACTGGAAGTCCCACCTACTATACCTCTTCCCTCACTATTGGCAATTCAGCTTTTTATTAGACCAATCAGGTGCCTTAGGCAGGCAAAGTAAAACAGCAACACACCTTTACACAATTAAACAAATGCAATACACATATTCATAGTTCAACAAATATTCCAGAACAGAAACAAATGCAACACATATTCACATAGTTAAACAAATATAACACATCTTTGCATAGTTAAACAAATATTCCACAACAGAACCTTTTAAATTTATGTTATTGTTTTGTTTTTTAGAAAAGATATCTGATTTATGAGAAAAGTAAAATTAAAGAAGCATATAGAATGCTAAAGAGGTATATAGAATGCATTTTTTTAATCTGGAGCTTGAAGGTGGAAAGGACTAAAAATGCTTCATCTCTGGCCAAGATACCTGTATGGTCTAAATGCAATGTCAGTAAAGAAGAATGAGAAGAAACAGGGTAAAACTGTCTCTGCTTAACATGTATTATTCTTACTGATGTTTTCTTCAGCAAATGCAAGGTCATCAACAAAGGGACATCTGAGAAAACACTGAATAGGTTTTTCTGTGGATTGCAAGTGAAGAGAAGGACCTGATAGTGGGACCTTATGTCAGCAATTTGTGCTGTTCAGTTTGTTCCCCCTCTACTGCTCTCTATTTCCATATGTCCCTGCCCTGGTCTTGTCCTGTAAGGCCACCCACTTGGATTCTGCATCTCCCAGGTTAGTTTATATCTGCATCTGTCTAAGTTTGGAGATGAAAACTGTCCTAGGAGACTGGAAAAGAGCAAAGCCAGACTATTTCCTCCTGCCTCCCATAGTCTGCAGATGTTGAATTCCCCCCTGTGTGTCTATATTTCCAGTCCCTGCCTGGTTGGTCCTTATGTGAAGTCAAGGTGCTCTTGGAGTTCTAGTACCTTTGTTTCCCATGCTCTTCTTCAGAGCTGCTAAAAGACCAGCTGGGAGCACCTCATCATCCATTTGCTCAAAATGNTGAAATGGGGCTCCACTCCTTGCAGTCTCTTTAGCTGAAGCATCTGGAGCAAATGTTGATCCCTGGCAGAAGCCTGACTAATAAACCATCACAAAGTTTGTGACCAACAGGGAAAATTCATTGCAGATCTACATCTGAAAAGCAAAGCCCATGACTGGAGAGGAGAAAGGGCAGGCCCTAGGTCTCACAACCAGCAGCTCCAAGCTGCAAGAGACTAAAAAGTCAGATGTAGCTCTCCACTCCTCTGCAGCACCATGCCCACCTCAAAGCTATTGGCTGATAAAAAAGAGAGCAACCCAAAATGTGTAAGTCAGATGAGAGTGAAAATGCTTTGTGTAATCTAACTTTGTGTTTCTAATATGTACAGAGCTGGATTTGATGCGTATGTTAAATCATGTATGGCCACCTGGAGTATAGGGTTTTGTGTAATTTTTTTTTGCATTTTTTCCCTCCATTTACGTAACACTTTGAAATGACTCGACTGGACTCAAACATTTTAATTCAATAGTATGTGTAATATAATGTTTTAGGATTCAGTCACGGACTGTGGAAGGGTGGAAGAGGAAGTATGCTTTTTCAGGTGGACTGAAAGTTTCCCAGGATGCTCAGGCCCAAACCCAGCTGCATCACTGAGCCCAGAGCTTCCTCTCTGGTGTCGGTTTCTTTATGTATAACCATAATGAGGGCTCAGATGCATCTTCACATCCCCCTGTCTCCACTACCTCAATAACTCTATGAAACAGAAAATAAACCCTATAATCTCTCCTCCAGTGTACTCACTGATGATCCACATAACAAGTCTGCAAAACAAATTTCAAATTTTCACGTCATTCTAGGTTTAGTTTTCTACAAGCACAAAAAGTATTAAAAATTTGCTCCTCATTGTCTGACTGACATTTTAGTTGATGGGAAATGTGACACTGAAAATGAGTTTCTGGTCTCTTCCCTCTGCTTTGTAACTGTTGAACAGTTTTTCTTGTGACTTTGGTCTTTGACTGCTTTGATAGCTTTCCTGGGTTGTCTCAACTTTAAGGCTTCAAAAAATGTCTTCCATATACTCATGGTTAAAATGTCCTTTTTCAGAATCAAACAATTGTATACTTTACAATCCAAGTTCCATATCCTAATTTACCCCAAGGGTCTTTTCCTATAACTGAAAATTTTAATATAACTTCAGTGTGAAAATGGAGTTTAAGATCTGAATTTCTTACTCCCTACCTGAGTGGGCTTGAGCAAGCTTCTTGNTTGCTTGTGTATAGCTAAGCTTCCTCCCTTTACATCACAGTGAGCATGTTGCTATAAGACAAAATCAGCCAATGACGAAGGGCTCTAAATATGTCACAGCTTTTCTGACCTGGTTGCTGTTTTCTTGGTTCCTAATAAAATTCCTGACAGCTAAATATTTGAATGATGAATATGGCCGCTTCTTTCGAGTTCTTAGTGTGATNTCTATCCTCACCTTGAGATCCCATCATGCCTACTGTTCTAGTCTTCTGCTTGGAAGCATTGTTCTCTATCCCAGTTGCTTCTGTATAAAGACATCGTGTTTTAAAATGCGATGCCTATACGCAACCTCAACTCAGTTTTGGTTGGACCTTAAAGGAAATAGCTTCCTTTCTTTGATCTCATAATGAAGAATAATTAATTTGCTATTATGAAAGTGTCTTGCAATGATACTCCTTTCCCTCCATGGAGTACAGTTTTGAGGATATATCAATCAGGCTAGGCTAAATTTATACCATGTAAAATAACTTCAAAATTCCACTCTCCTAAAGCAACTAAAGTTCATTTCTTCCTAGGAAGCTCTGCTCTTTGTGTGATCATGATCCCAGGCTGATGGAGCAGGTATCATCTCAAGCCCTTGGCATTGTCGTTTGGGAGCACACAATTCTGAAGAAACCAGTGACACACTCTACCCACATGTGGTACGTGCCTCATCTGCTCACAATGGAGCTGGTCAGTGGGCTAACCACACCTAGTCCTGAAAGTGCACTCCTATGTTCCCCAGCATTAAGAGAGGCAGAGCTCTGGCCCAGTTTCACTAAAGCTTGCTCCAACTCTGGCATAAGCTACTGTTGTTTTAGACAGCCTCATCTTATGCTTCTCCATTCCGTTCAGAGGAACCTTGCTCTGAAGCAGGTAACATTTTCTCATGTTTGCTTAAAGGAAAAGAAGCATGGGATGAAATATTTTCAGCAAAAATTAAGGGAAGGAGAAAAGAAATGGAGATGGCATAGAAAACTTAAGAGAAAGCAAGATGACAGAAAGAAGCAAACCAAAGAAAATTCCAGAGTATTCATCACAGAGTTAGAAGGTACAGCTAGCTACTGCATATAGATTCTTTTAGAAATTTCCAGCTTGTCTTAGAAATCTCCAGAATCACTGGGATTCTTTAAAGAGCTTTTTTTGTGTGTGGTGTTTCTTGATCAAGAGTGAGCAGCAGACATCCATAGTTGAGCATTTGGTTATTTTCAACGTGAACCCATGGGTGCCATTCTGTGGTACCAGCAGTGTCCACGTTGGACAAACACCAGATTCACAGCCCTGAGAAGTTCACTGTGAAGTTCAATCAGAGAAGCTACAGAATCAGGGACTCTGCTGGGTCTCTCAGTGGGGCAACAAGGCATGGAGGGGAGGGCGCTGCTGATGGAAACTAAATGGAATTAGAAGAAATACAAAGATCAAAAAATGGTTCCANGAAAAGAATCCCTGAAGGAGGAGTCCCTGACTCTGATGGCTGTTAGGAATCCCAGGAAGTGTTTTGGTTTGTGTGCTGCCCTATCCTCCTCTGGTTGTGGCCTCTTGCACTTTGGATGACATCCCCATCCTGTTAAAGCCCCAACAATAATCAGAACAAGTAGGCAGAGATGGGGAGGTGTGAATTGATTTTTTTCCAGGACTAATTCAGAACACAACATACTGGAAAGCAAGCTGTGGCCAGGCCATCTGTGCCAGCACCCTGCCAGGCAAGCTCAGGGAGCCAAGATGTTGCAGAAAGACTTCAACCCACAGTTTTTACCATTGCCAGGTGTAGCAGATGGCACCTACTGGACATAGCTGCTTGTTAGCCTGGGGCATCTGCTCACAGGGAGTGGCCTGGCAGCATCACTGCCACTCCCTCTGTTCAGCTTCTGTGGGCATGTCAGAAAGCCACAAAGACAAGAAAGTGTTTGCCCAGTGCATAGACGGCATGAAGTTGTAGTTTACTTTTCCTAAAAGGAAAGACAATAGACTTTTGATTTGTAATGTTCTGATTGTTTTGTATTTGAAGGAAACTATTACTTTAAAGATTTCAATTCTTTCTGTGGATGAAGTGAAATTTTCCTTGGAAGAAGTTGTTAACTGTGGTTCACTTGATCAACATCCAGGAAGCTAGTAATCTCATGTGATTTTAAAAGTTGACAAACGAGTCCTGCTTAATGGGTCCATTGAC
>LZPO01035228.1:28731-41316 GCA_001675575.1 Neotoma lepida
CTTTGCTGAAGAGTCACCCCTCTATACCATCTCAGAGTCCAGCAGCCTTGGTACCAACCACTTGGCTCACCACACACTGAGCCCCTGGAGTGACAGACACCTTCAGCTCCCACTGTGTGCCTATGCTCCTATTCAGTGAAATAGTAGCCTTCAGCATATGGGAGAAACTCTCATGCAATTACCCAAGGGCCTGGGTATCCAACCTCAGCTTGNNCCTTTCTCTGCTGGGAGGCTTGACAGATGGCCAGTGGCCTTAGGAGTAGGCAGGAGGGCAGGGAGACTCACAACTTAGAGGCTCCAGCAGTGCTTAGCTCCTATTCAGCTCAGCTGACAGATCAGTACCCTGTGACCATCGCCTTTGCTCATTTTTGGTTTATTTGAGAATAGCTAGTTATCCATCCCTGGGAATAAAAGTATTTCTGGGTGTTATAGGAAGATTTTAATTTTCTTTTTCTTTTTTTGAGGTACTTGGTATTTAACCCAGGGCCCCATGGATGCTAGTCAGTAATGGTACGGCTGAAGTCTAGGCTCTCTTCTAGAGACACATGACTGAACTTGCTGAGTGTTAAGGTCACTACATTATTTTATACTCTAGTTTCCATTTGAAATTTCCAATATAAAGAGATTGTTACTTTTTTTTTCAGTGTTGGGATCAGATTCAGTTCCAAGCCTCAAATTTTATGTTTATTTAGGGTTGGTGCTGGTGGTATTGATGCTTTATTATTATTATTACCATTATTATTATTATTATTATTATTATTATTATTATTGAGGCAGAATCTCTAGTATCTTCAGCTGGTTTCAGCCTTACGGTGTGGCCAAGGATGGCCTTGAACTCCTGATCCTCTTGCCTCTACCTCCAGAGTGCTGGGATTATAAGCATGCCACCACACCTAGCTCTGATGTTCTTAATTTTCTTAAAACCCCATTTATCTTGTTCCAAAATGANTTCTGAGCCCTGAAGTCTTCTGCGTCCGTGGTTGGTTTTCTAATTCTCACATTATAAGAGTTTTGTTTTTTTCTGTGACAGGATTCCTATATATTCCTGACTGGCTTGGAATTTGCTACTAGACCAGGATGGCATAGAGATGCCTGGAACACATAGAGATCTACTTCTGTCTGCCTGTCACCACACTTGGTCAGATTTTTTTTCCTATATCCATTGGTGGATAAACCACCAATGGCCAATAGTCCATAAACCTGCCCCATCTTGACACCCCATGTATGTGCTGTCTGTCAAGACAACTTCCTAGCACACACTTCCCTTTCTCAGCCTTATGAATTAGCCAATCACATCAGATTCTGAGGTCTGGCTCCCACCAGTGGGATAAGGCCAAGTCAAGACCTGTGTTACCACAAAAACAAGTGAACTTCCTGCCTAGTATGTTTGCCCACTCTGTTTGTGTGGTGGAGCACTCTTTTCCAAAAAGAAGCTGCCTTGATAGGTTGATTTTGATGCTTTGCNTGTTTGTGAGACACCAAGATTATTCTTCAGCAACATGCAAAGTAAACTGTAATGTCTTACCTTCTCTTCTGTGGTTGGTAAATTTCCTGAATTCTGGGCACTTCTGAAGCATTCCCAAATGATAAGATACAGGATGTAGACAGAGTTCCTTGAGGACANGGGAGTCATTTAACCTCAGAGATTTTGGTAGTTAAGAAAGTGTGGGGATTTCAATCAACCCAGAAAATCAAGGAAGCCAACTTTATGGCTTTTGAGGAAGGGAAGAAGGCAGGGCAGGGAGATAATGCACTGTGAGGAAGTGTGGAAGACATCTAGAGGCCATAAGGAGGTGTGAAGGAAAGGAAGGAAAGGNACCTTAGATGTATTCCCTTGAGGTTGTGGCATATGCCCTTTGATGTAATTTCTGGCTGGCTGTAGTTTTCCTGAGACAGGACACCTAAAGACCAGCTGTTTCTTCCCATATAGCATCAGAGTGCCCAAGGGAGAGGAGTGGGAGATTAGTGGGATAGAGAGCATGAGCTGTGGGAGAGCAGGTGGTGCTCNGGGAGCCTGTCAGAGCCTTACCCACGTAGTCCTGGTACAGTGCCTGCTAGTATCTGTAGGTTGTAGGGAAATGTGATCTGCTTAGCGAAAGTGTTACAGCTCTGGAGGGACAGGTATCCTGATTTATCAGGAAGTCAGGCTATACCTGGAGCTGCAATAGGACAGCTTTGGAGGGTGGAGCCACAATAGGACAGCTCAGTTCTGGAGGGAGGAGAGGTATCCTGACTTGTTGGGAAGCCAGGNTATACCTAGAGCTGCAATAGGGCAGCTCTGGAGGAAGAGGTATACTGACTTGTTGGTAAATCAGGAAATACCTGAAGCTAGGATGTGGTTGGGGGTTGAGGTGGGGGATGGTCTCCCCACAGAATATAGCAATCCTGTCCTAGAGAAAGCCGTTACAGCTGAGCTTTGCTCCACCACCCTTAAGAGGGCTTCCCAGCAGAGCTTCTGGGAAGCTCTGCTTCTTCTCTCCNGCCCAAGATGTTGCTTCTTCTGCTTNACTCTGCTAAAGTGGAAACCTTTCCAGAAATGCAGAAATCTCCTCTGGCTCTGGTGAAAAGTTGTTACTTTTTTCTGCTCAGCCCCCCTAAGGGAATGTCTCAGCAATATTTTTTTTTTCTGCTCAGTCCCCCAAAGGACGTATCAGCAAGGTTTTTCTATTCTGTGCCAGGGGATGAAGATCTTCACCCAAGACTCTTTTAAGAAAGAGATTTATTTGGGAAGGAGGAGTCCAGGAGAGTGGTTGCCTCTGCCAGGGTGAAAAAGCACAGCCCACAACTGAATAGGCATAGGGGCTTATATAGGATTTCTTAGGGGTGGAGTTTCTCCAGGGAGATGATTTTCTGCTCAGGGATTGGTTAGTTTTCCTGCTCAGGGATTGGTTAGTTTTGTTGGTCAAGGGTAGAGTTGCCTCTGATTTCATGGCCAGACTGTGTTTCTTTCATTGGCCCTTTTTAGCTTTTGGGCTCTAGTTTTAGGGTGAGGGTACATTTCTTTCACTGGCTCTGATTCTAGGGACAATGTGTATTTCTTTGGTTCTAGTTTCAGGGTCAGGGCATGTTTCTTTGGTTCTGGGTTCAGGGCTAAAGTGTTTCTTTCACTGGTTCANGTCTCAGATCCAGGGAGTGTTGCTTTCACTGGCTCTGGGTTCAGGGTCAGGGTGCTAGAATTTGCGCTCAGGGATTGGTTGGTTTCCTGCTCAGGGAATGGTTGGTTTTCCTACTCAGGGATTGGTTGATTTCATTAGTCAGTTGGTCAGAGGCAGAGTTGGCTCTGATTTCAGGGTCAAACTGTGTTTCTTTCACTGGTCCTTTTTAGCCTTTTGGCTCTAATTTTAGGGCCGGGGCATATTTCTTTCACTGGCTCTGGTTCTAGGGACAAAATGTGTTTCTTTGACTCTGGTTTTAGGGTCAGAGTGTGTTTCTTTGGTTCTGGGTTCAGGGCTAAAGTGTTTCTTTCACTGACTCTGGTTTCAGGGCCAGGGCAGGTTTCTTTCACTGGCCGCCTTTCCCTACACTTAGCGCTAGCTCAGATCTAATGCCTCATGTGTAAGAAGCTCTGAGTGTACTTTTCTGTCAATGCTGGCAGCATTGTTCATACAAGAATAACCCAGGGAAATGTTTCTCTCTAANTAAAAATGAATCCAGCCTTACTCATGGGAGAGGGTTGTGGTCAGCCCTGGCAGGGAAGCACATCCTGGTGACTAACCTCCTTCCAGCCCTCCAGGCTCCNNTGTCAGGGCCAAGCTGTGGAGGCTTTGGGGATACACAGTGGCCCCACTCTTTCAGTTTCCATAACCAGAGGCCTTGGCCATGACAGTCACTTTGCTCAGCCCTGAGGGCCATGCTGGATGAGTGTTCTCTGGTTTCCTGGTGGATGTTTCTATGCTGTTTTTCTAAAGTGCTGACCATTTAGTCTATGTCCCACTGGGATGCCTTGTACTCACAAGTGACCTTGAACTTGTGTCTCTATCTAGAACCTTCTTTCCTCAGAGCACTGCTCATGGGGCTGTTTGGGCTTTCATAGAAGGAAGATGGAACTTTCAGGGCCATTGCTGTTGTTTCATAGTGGGGTCTCTGGAACAGACAGTGAACGGACAGGGCAGCCTGGGTAGGTCTCTGCTGATCGTGTTCTATGGACACTGTGTGAGTGCTCAGCCTCTGCTCTTTACCAGTGTGTCCAGGCAGGAGCATCACTGAAGGGCAGGGCTGCCACTCTTGGCTGTGGTAGATCTTATCTCTTTGTGCTGAGTTTTCTTTGTTACCTTTCTTGTTTCACTATGAACCAAGGATGTTGTTCTGGGCTATGCTCTGCCCTTATCCAAAGGCTGGTTTCATCCCACCATGTACTGAGGACCAGCTCTCATCCTATCCCTTCAGGATGCCTGTGTCTATCCTCTTAGATCCTGAAGATCCCTGCCCCTGTTAGTTCCTGCCCTTCAACCCTCCCACCCACTGTCCTGGCTCCTTTCCTTGGTCCCCAGTTCAGGATAGGACAATTTCTCATGGTCACATGATCTCATGATTCACTGATGACTTCCCTCTGCCACCACCTCCAAACAGCTCACCAAGCCTGCTAGCTTGGCCTGCTTCAGCCCTACTCTACCAGCCTGTTCTAGGCNAGTGTCATATTTGCCTGGATAGTGGACTATGGCTTCCTGGCTGTGCTGCATCTACCCTGGCACCTGCAGGACATTCTTCCCCCAGTGGCCAGAGTCATTCCTTGAGTTGCTGGATCTTTGGAGGATCCCATGGCCTCTAGGGGTTTCTTTGTGTCCTCTTCAATACTTCTCTGTCTTCATTTTCACTCAGGGTTGGGATATTTGGTGCTGGAAGCTGAGAGTTGGGAGTTTTTAAGGGAATGGGTAAAGTAAGGTATAGATCTGAGTATTAAGATGGAGAAAGTTCAATGCTCCTTCCTGTTAGGAGCTTCCTTGGTGCTCTCCTTTTTCTGGTTTCTCCAAGCTCCATACAAGCTCTCTGCTCCATTTGAGAAGAACCAAGATGTCTCCACAGGGATGCCATCAGTGGGGACATACCCAGGCTCCCTTGTCCACTCCACTGTCCTGTTCCTGAGACCCCTTCTGGCTTTTTGTGGTGTCCTGCCCCCTTCCATTAGGCCTGTGCTCATAGGTCCACATCAGAGAGAGAAGAAAAAAATAAACCCCAAACAAACAAACAAATAAGCAACCAACCTTAAAATGTTGTCAACCTGGATCTAGGAGNATACACCTGTAATCACAGCATCTGGAGGGGAGGTGTGGGAGGCAGGAGGATCAAAGTCACCCTCAGCTTCTTTTCATGTTTAAGGACACTCTCAGCTACATGTGACCTGGTCTCAAAATATTAAAAAATAGCATAAATATAAAGGCAAATAACAGTCTCAGGAAGTTGAATTCCTGGTATAGAGAAGGGTGTCATACAAGATTACCCCATCTTCCCTCACTGGTCACCCCTACCTGACTGTACTATGATGGCAGAGCCAGGACGCTGTGCTGGGGAACATGTGTGTTCCANAGTGCTTTCCTGCCTAATACCCTGTGAGCACAGCAGTGTAGACACAGCTGACAAGATGGCCACTGGTGTTTGAACTGAACTTCTATCCCACCATCTGCTCTAATCAGTTCCTCTGGTTGCTGACACACATTCTATGCCTGGATATGGCAGTCTATCTAATCTGGTGATTCTCTTACTGAAGGGCATTTTGATTCTCCACAGTTTGAGATGATGGCAGAAATGAGCATTTGTGTGAAGTCTCCTCATGGATCTACCACTTCAGTTCATACCTTAGAGTGAGATGGGTGGATTGGGGCAGGTGGTTAAGAGTGTATTCCATTTTGTGAAATGCTGCCATCATCTTCCCTGGTGGCTGCAGCATTTTGCACTCCCTCAAGGACGAAGGTTCCAGTTGCTCCCTTCCTTGCCAGAATTGATGATATTGGTGTTCAAGGATCTGTCCATTTTAACATAACATGTCCTATTGTTTCATTTTGTGGTGTGTGTGTGTGTGTGTGTGTGTGTGTGTGTGTGAATGTGTGTTCATATACCACAGTGGACATTTAGAGGTCAGAGAACAACCTTTAGGACCTGATTCTCTTTCTCTATGATGTGAATTCCTGATATTGAACTCAGGTCTTCAGGCTTGGTGGCAAGCACCTCTNCCCACTGAACTCTCTTCCTGGCCTGTGTTTTAATTTGCAGACCCCTGATGACATTCAATGTGAAGTCTCTTTATATGTTTATTTTTACCTTTATCATTCTTCATGAAGTCTCTCTATAACTTTAGCCCATTTTCCAGTTGGGTTGTTTGTTTTCTTATTGCTGAGTGATGAGGGCTCTTTGTGTGTTTTGAATTTTAACCCTTTATCAGAGATGTGCTTTGCCAATGTTTTCCTCTAGTTGGTAGCTTGTCTTTTTGTTCTCTTCGTAGCATCTATTTTTTTTTCTTTTTGAGACTGGCTATTGTTTGTTGCAGACTGGATTTGAACTGGCTATGTAGCCAAGGATGACCTTGAATTACTGTTCTTCATGCTTCCACTTCCCTAATGCTGAGGTTGCAAGTGTGTGCCACCACACACAGTCAATGTGATGCTGAGAACTGGACCCAGGGTTTCATGAAAGCTGGGCAGGCACTGTATCAGCTGAGTGACATCACCTGCTCACAGCATCCTTTACAGAACAGAAGTTTTTCATTTCAATGGTATTATCTCATCAGTTGTCTTTCATGGCTTGTGATTTTGAGGTTGCCACAATCACCTGGACTTCTTCCAGGCATTGTCTAGGCATTGTGTGATTTTTCACTTCATAGTTAAGTTTTTTATTTGTTTTTGATACAGGGTTTCTCTGTGTAATAGGCTGTCCTGGAACTCACTTTGTAGACCAGGCTGGCCTCGAACTCACAGAGATCCGCCTGCCTCTGCCTCCCAAGTGCTGGGATTAAAGGTGTGCACCACCACCCAGCCATACTTAAGTTTAAGACCCGTTTTAAGTTTGTTTTTGAGATAGAGTCTCATATCTTGGCTGATGCTGAACTCACTATGTAGACAAGGATGCCCTTGAACTCCAGATACTGCACCCTCCACGTGACAGGTTGTGGGATTAAAGGTGTACTAGACCACACTCAGCTGGAGCTGATTTTTATGAGACATGTATGTGAGCATTTCCCCATGTGGGTGCCCAGTTATTCCAACACCAACTGAAGAAAAGACTGCCATTTTCCTTTGGGCTAATTTACTCCTATAAAACAAATACATTGGCTGTGCATCTGTGGGTCTGCTTGTTCTGTTCCTTATTCTGTTCCGTTATGCTCTGTGTCTCCCTCTGCCAATGACTAACTATATAGTGTCTTAAAATCAGGAAGTGTTTCCAAATCTGCAAAACACTCATGTTCAGGTGTTGGAGTCAGAAACTGAAAGTCTGGCCCACTCCCCAAGTCACAGTGAAAGAAAAAACTCTGAAGTGACATTTCCAGCTGTTCCCTCAGTGTTCAGTGGAGCAAAAGGGAGTCAGGCAAAGAGCATGTAGGGTGATTGTGTATTCCAGCCACGCCTCATCATCTCTAACATCCCAGAGCTGTATGACCAACATCCTAGCTGGGAGCTCTCCCTAGGGAGCTCACTCCTATGATGCTGGCAGGATGCAGTTTGCATGAGCCTCTGCTTGCTGGGGACACAACTCAGACCTGAGTTAAAGGGCCTTCTCCTAGACTGAAAACTTAAGATTCATGGGAAGCATTGGTTGTTAAAGAGGAAAAACAGGAGGAAAAGTGACAGTGAAAAAAAACTGAAGGTGAGGGAATGGTGCCCACTTCACCAGGGAGGCAAGACTGTGTCAACCAAGTTGAGAAAGAGGTCATTTCAGCAGCCACATCAGGACCTGGACAGAGTGGTACTGGCTTTGATGAAAGCCACCATGCTGGCTGTGAAGGGAGACAATTTTTTTTCTTTTTTATAAGAAAATTTTTATTAAGTCCACGTACCAATCACAGATCCCTCCCTCATCCCTTCTCCCATTCCCTTTCTAGCCTTCCCTCCCAGACAACCCCAGCCCCTCCTCCAAAAAGGTATGGCCTCCCATGGGGAATTAGCAAAACCTGGCACATTCAGCTGAGGCAGGTCCAAGCACCTCCCTCTGCATCAAGGCTGTGCAAGGTGTCCCACCATAGGCAATGGGCTCCAAAAAGGCAGTTCATGCACCAGGGATAGATCCTATTCCCACTGTCAGGGCCCCTCAAACAGACCCAGCTACACAACTGTCTTGCCCATGCAGACGGCCTAGTCCAGTCCCATGCAAGCTCCACAGCTGTCAGTCCAAAGGTCATGCATTCCCACTAGCTTGGTTCAGTTGTATCTGTAAGTTTCCCCATCATGGTCTTGATGCCCATTGCTCATAGAATCCTCTTTCCTCCTTCGACTGGACTTCTGGAGCTTGGCCTGGTGCTTGGATGTGGCTCTCTGCATCTGTTTCATTAAGTTACTGGATGAAGGCTCTACGATGCCAGTTAGGGCATTCACCAATCTGATCACCGGGGTAGGCCAGCTCAGGCAGCCCCTCCACCACTGCTAGTAGTCTAAGCTGGGGTCATCCCTGTGGATTCCTGGGAACTTTCCTCACACCAGGTTGGAGGGAGACACTCTTACCAGTGGAATCCACAACAGCCACTTCTCTATGTACATGTCTAAGGATCCACAGATGAGGACCATGCAGGATGACCGAAGTCCCTTGTTTAATTACTGATATGTTGGTCTTTATTAATGTGAGAAATAGCTGGCTGTGGATAAATGTGGGAGCCATGTGCAGTGGATTCTGGTGCCACCCAGAAATGTCAGAGGCAACGAGCTTCATCTCATGGAGGTGGAGATAACAGTGGTTACAAGTAAAAATGATGAAGTGTGACTGAGGGGAGGAAAATTTCTTCCCTGAATATGCCCTCTGCCTATCTCTTCTGGGGGAGTGAAACACGTTTGCCCAGGCAGGGGTCCTTTCAGCAGCCAGATATGGCTGATGGAGATGTATCAAGTGGCTGAAGCTGCATGCAACAGCAGTCAAGAATCTTCAAAGTCCCAGCAGGTGGGCTTCTGGTAGTTGGTAGGCATAGCAAGCTATCCTGTACCCCTATGGAATCAGGCATGGCCATGCAACCTGACCTGGCTTCATTGAATTCAACAAGCAAGGGGAGATACACAAAGGCCTCATGGGAACAACCCCAGGATAAAGAAGTGGAACAGCTTGGGAAGAATGAGTGTGAATTACAGAGAACTAATCAGGGGGTGCTCCTATCCATGCCGCTGTAGCCAACACTGANCTGTGGAAGTAACTGAGACAGTTGAAGGGATCTTTCAACCTTGCTAACACATCACTCTAGTATCCACTTAGTTGCTGACTCCTGCAAAGAAACTCATAAGTAAATGGAGTCACTGTAAGCACTGAGGGGTGATGAAAATGCCACGGAGGAATTTCCTACTTACTGTCAAGCAGAGTGGGGGATACAGGCAGNGGGATATCATCTCCAGAAATGGACTACAAACAAAAGATGTNCAGAAATGAGAGAGGTTAGGAAGGTCACATGTGTAAGCCCACAAAGGGATTTCACTGTCTTTCCAGNGTCTGACAAGCCTTCTCCTGGTGTCTTGCNCCCTCTGCTGACCATTNTGCAAACTCAGTCTCTGAAGGTCTCCAAAGCAGAAATTCACTAGAAGAATCNCCAGAATCCTAGGCCAACTGCCATCTCTGAAGGACTCTGGGAATGAAATCCTCGACCCNCAAGGACTTGTGTGTCAGGCAACTATTCTTCTCTAAGAGGAGGAAGTGAGAACTGTATAGTTTAGCCATCCTCTGTCATCCTGTTCCCTCCCCTCCACAAGGTTTCTGTTTCCCACTCTTGCACATCCAGGGACAATTGCATGTCTCTCAAANGAGTTTCCAAATCTGTTAAACACTCAAGATTAGCATGATTACATTTACATAGTAATACCTTTTTACAGAGGATGAACAGGGTAAGAAAGGAAGACCCTGGGCCTAGGACAAAGTAGTGGGGCTGTGGGGAAAACCGCTGGCAAGCACTCTGGAAGTCCATTGCAATCTATTCCAACCTATGCATCCCACACCCTTATGACTTACCATCATTTGGCTTCCATTTTTTCACCCTGGCCCTCGAAGGCTGACATCTGAGTGAATCTCACACATACAGTGCCTATCAGTGTGACATTTTATCTGTGTGGCTCTCACCTTGAGATTTCTCACCTATTAGCTTCCTCTCATGTGATCTGAGGCTGTCTGTGTCATACCTGTGTGATTTCCCAGCTCTGTGGCTCCTGACAGTGCATATAACTCCTATATACTTTGGATCTATGTGGCTTAATCTATGTGAGTCTATCCATGAGACTCACATCCACATGTCTCCCACCTGGATGACAGGACAGTGTCTGATCATGGGTGCTTGGGCAGCTACTGACCCTGACCATGACACTGTGGTTTCCTTTGTTCCCCCAAATTTCCAAACTGAAACTTTCCTCCTTAGGCCAGGTGGCAGGCAGCATGGTGCTGGTTTGAATGTTTTCAGGGACAGAAAGCCTTCTGGAGAGTACTTGTGCAGGGTGAGAGTTAATGTGCAAGACCATGGCCTTAAATAGTGTCTTCAGGTCAGGCAGTCTGAGTTCCCTCTCCTGGGTGCAGGGTGGGTTGAGAGGGCAGCCATCAGGAGGTATGACACAGAGCTCTGGCTGACATGTGTGACTTAGATGGTTCTGCTGATGGCTGTGTAAGCAACAAAGTTGCAACTCGTGAGCTCTGGCTGACATGTGTGACTTGGATGGTTCNGCTGATGGCTGTGTAAGCAACAAAGTTGCAACTCAGTGAGCTTGGTCCCNGGTTTCAGCACCAAAAATGTAGGCATTTTGTTACAACTAGTGGGCTGATGGCTGGGGCTGCAAAGAAACAGTCCATCCCTGGAGGGTGACACCTCAAGCTGCTTAAAACAGCTCTGCCCTGTAGGTGTCCCGGACACCTTGAGCTGCTTGGAACAGCTCTGATGGCTGGGCTGCAAAGAGTCAGCCCAGCCCTGGAGGGGAAGTTATTCTGACTGCTTGGGAGAGTCAGGCCTGGAACTGCTTCAGCAGGGAAGGGTATCCTGACTGTTCGGGAGAGTCAGGCTATACCTGGTGTGGTGGGGGATGGTCTCCCCACAGGATATAGCAATCCTGCTTCTCTCCTGGAAAGCCACTGCAGCTGAGCTTTGCTCAGCCCCCACTTAAGGGAGCTTCCTAGCAGANCTCTGCTTCTTGGGCTTAAGTGTTACTCAGCTCTCCTTTGCTCAGTCCACTGTGGGACATCTCAGCAAAGTTCTTCTGTTCAGCTCCTCTTTGCTTGGTCCACTATGGGACATCCCAGCAAAGTTCTTCTATCTAGCAAATGAAGGTCTTCACATCCAAAACTCTTTTGAGAAAGAGATTTATTTGGGAAGGAGGAGTCCAGGAGAGTAGCTGCCTCTACCAGGGTGGAGAGAACAGCTCAGAACTGCCCAGGCAGGGCTCTTTATATAAGATGACCTGTGGGTGGAGTCAACAGGGATTGGCTAGTTTTTCCTGCCCTGGGATTGGTCAGTTTTGTGGGCTAGGGACAAAGACGGCCCTGATGTGAGGACCAAACTGTGTTTCTTTCACTGGCCTTTTTTGACTTTTGGTCACTAATTCTAAGGCCAGGGTACATATCTTTCACTGACTCTGATTCTAGGGATCAAGACTGTTATTTTGGTACTAGTTTCAGAGTCAGGGCATGTTTCCTTAGTTCTAGGTTAGGGGATAAAGTGTTCATTTCTCTGGCTTAGGTCCCAAACCCAGGTCATGTTTCTTTCCCTGGTCAGAACTCCAGGGTCAGGGTGGGTTTCTTTAGCCACCCCATTTTCCCTACAGGCTGTCCATGATGTGAATAGAAGCCAGGTTTGCCTTGGGAACTCTCCTGATATAGCACATGTAGGACATACACTGTGGCTGCTCTCAGTAAGGGATCATATAGCCAGGCAGTGTTCCTCACAGAGTATCTGTTGTCCAGAATCTCAGGCCAATGGTGGGAGATGAGCACCGATCTAAGATCACAGATGAGCCTGGCAATGCACGGTGAGTGTGCAGCCAGTCTGGGCTGTATCCCAATAATCTGCAGGATAATGAGGCCTGGTTGGCACTCTGTAGGGTATCCTTGGACCTGGAACATTGTTCTCCTTTTTTACTCTATTGTCCATTCTCTGCTCTATGGGTCATTTCTCCTTAAAGGTGACAACAGCTGAAACCAAATACTTGTGCCCAGGAGGGCCTGAACTGTCTAGTGCTGTCCCATAACTAGTGACTGAGACCATGACAGGTGAGGAGCAGGGCTGAATTGGGCTGTTTGAGACTGAGCTGCTCCAGCTGTGACCTCTGTGAGTCTGGCATCAGTGTTCATGAAGGAGATTGGTCTGTAATTCTCTTTCTTTGGTGCATGTTTGCATGGTTTGGGTATCAGGATAACTGTAGCCTCATAAAAAGAGTTTGGTAATGTTCCTTCTGTTTCTATCGTGTGGAACAATTTGAAGAGTATTGGTATTAG
>LZPO01035228.1:41487-52434 GCA_001675575.1 Neotoma lepida
ATGTGGTACCTATCCAGAAAATTGTCCATTTCTTTCAGATTTTCCAATTTTGTGGAATACAAGTTTTTGAAGTACAACCTGATGACTCTCTGGATTTCCTCATTGTCTGTTGTTATGTCTCCCTTTTCATTTNTGATTTTCTTAATTTGGATGCTCTCTCTCTGCTTTGGTTAATTTGGATAGAGGCCTGTCTATTTTGTTGATTTTTTCAAAGAACCAACTCTTTGTTTCATTGATTCTTTGTATTGTTCTCCTTGTTTCTATTTCATTTATTTCAGCCCTCAATTTGATTATTTCCTGGCATCTATTCCTCCTGGGTGGGTTTGCTTCTTTTTGTTCTAGAGCTTTCAGGTGTACTGTTAAGTCACTAGTGTGAGATTTATCCAATTTCTTTATGTAGGCATTTAGTGGTATGAATTTTCCTCTTAGTACTGCTTTTGTAGTGTCCCATACATTTGGGTATATTGTACATTCATATTCATTGAATTCTAAGAATTCTTTAATTTCTTTCTTTATTTCTTTCTTGACCCTGTGGTGATTCAGTTGAGCATTATTAAGTTTCCATGAGTTTGTAGGCTTTCTGTAATTTGTGCTGTTGAATTCTAATTTTAAGCCATGGTGATCTGATAAAACAGTGGGTTATCCCAATTTTTTTTAATCTGTTGAGATTTGCTTTGACAGAGTATGTGGTTGCTGTGGTATGNTCTTTAAGTACACTATAAATATATGTGGCTACTATTTCTTTATAAAGAACCTGCTTGGGTCTATGGTAAGGCAGAATAAGAGCCAGGTGAGAAATCCAAGCAGAGATATAGAGAGAAGGGCAGAGTCATGGCAGACACCATACAGCTGCCCAAGGAGCAAGATGTGAACAGACTGGTAATGGTCACAGCCACATGGCAATATATAGATGAATAGAAATGGATTAATTTAAGATGTAATAGCTAGTTAGCAATAAACCTGAGCCATAGACCAAACAGTTTGCAATTAATATTAAGCCTCTGAATGAGTATTTTATAAGCTGCTGCAGNCTGGGAGGGACACAGAAAAGTTTTCAGGTGTGATCAATTTTAGAGAAGGTTCCATGGGATGCTGAGAAGGTATATTCTTCTGTGTTTGGTTGGAATGTTCTGTAGATATCTATTAAGTCCATTTCAGTCATTACATCTGTTAGTTCCCTTGTTTCTCTGTTAAGTTTCAGTCTGGTAGATCTGTCCATTGGTGAGAGTGGGGTGTTGAAATCTCCCACTCTTAGTGTGTGGGGTTTGATGTGTGATTTATGCTTTAGTAATGTTTCTTTTACAAATGTTGGTGCCCTTGTACTTGGGGCATAGATGTTCAGAATTGAGACTTTATCTTGATGGATTTTTCCTGTGATGAATATGAAATGTCTTTCTCGATCTCTTTTGATTGATTTAGTTTGAAGTCCATTATTAGATATTAGGATAGCTACACCAGCTGCTTCTAAAGTCCATTTGATTGGAAAATCTTTTCCCAATCCTTACTCTGAGGCAGTGTCTCTCTTTCAAGTTGAGGTGTATTTCTTGTATGCAGTAGAAGAATGGGTCCTGTTTTCATATCCATTCTGTTAGCCTGTGTCTTTTTATAGGTGAGTTGAGTCCATTGATACTAAGGGATATTAATGACCAGTGATTGTTAACTCCTGTTATCTTTTGGTGGTAGTGTTGTGTTTCTCTTGTTTGGGATTTGCTGGTGTGGAATTATTGCCTGTGTTTTTGTGGGTGCATATAACTTCCTTAGGTTGAAGTTTTCCTTCTAGTGCTTTCTGTAGGGCTAGATTTGTGGATAGGTCACGTTTAAATCTGGTTTTGTCATGGAATATCTTGTTTACTCCATCAATGGTGATTGAAAGTTTTGCTGGGTGTTGTAGTCTCAGCTGGCATCTGTGATCTCTTAGTGTCTGCATAACGCCTGTCCAGGATCTTTTGGCTTTCAGAATCTCCATTGAGAATTCAGTTGTTCTGATGGGTCTGTCTTTATATGTTACTTGCCCTTTTTCCTTTGTAGCTCTTAATATGTTCTTTATTCTGTATGTTTAGTGGTTTATTATGTGGCGAGGGGATTTTTTTNGGGTCCAGTCTATTTAGTGTTCTGTAAGCTTCTTATATCTCATAGGTATTTCCTTCTTTATGTTGAGAAAGTTTTTTTCTATGATTTTGTTAAATATATTTTCTGTGCCTTTGAGCTGGTATTCTTCTCCTTCTATCCCTGTTATTCTTAGGTTTGGTCTTTTCATAGTGTCCCAGATTTCCTGGATGTTTTGTGTTATGACTTTGTTGGCTTTAATGTTTTCTTTGACTGATGAATCTATTTCTTCTATCATATCTTCAAAGCTAGAGATTCTCTCTTCCATCTCTTGCATTCTTTTGGTTATGCTGTAGTTCCCGCTAAGTTACTCAGATTTTTCATTTCCAGAATTCCCTTGGTTTGTGTTTTCTATATTGCCTCTTCAATTTTCAAGTCTTGAACTATTTCCTTCACTTGTTTAATTGCTTTTTCTTGGCTTTCTTTAAGGGATTTATTGATTNCTTCCAATTTTTTCTTTGTCTTTTCCTTGATTTCTTTAAGNGAATTTTTCATTTCCTCTTTAAATACTTGTATCATCTTCATTGTTATTTTTATGGTCATTTTCTTCTGTTTCTACATTGGGATGTTCAGGTCTTGGTGTTGTAGAACTGCTAGGTTCTGGTGGTTCCATATTGCTCTTTTTGTTGTTGGATTATTCTTGCACCANATCTACCCATCTCTTCCTCCAATTGGTGCAGGCAGTGCCTGTGTCTCTGAAAGTCGCTTTTTGTCTAATTGGTGCAGGCAATGTCAGTGCTCTGGGGTGACTCTTCATGTGCTTGGTGCAGGCAGTGTCTATGTCTCAGCAGCCACTGAGGTTGTGTGTGGTTAGGGGGGTTTTTGGGGCAGAGTGGGACTTGTAGATTACAGGGTCTGATGGAGGGTTCTGGTGGAAAGCTTGCTAGCAGAAGCCTTGACTGCTGGTAGATAGTAGGGCTGCAATGGGTGGGGGTTGGGGGCCATGTGGTATGGCCCAGGGCCTAGGGCCTAGAGATTGAACTGTCCAGCTGGGAGAATAGTCACTTACCTCTTGGTCCAATTGGTGCTATTGGTGACTGTCTCAGGGAGCCACTGAGGTCATGGATTTTTGGGGGTGGAGTGTGACTTGTAGATTACAGGGTCTGATAGGGGTTGGTGGTGGAAAGGCCCGCACACAGGAACCTTGCCTGTTGTCTGGCTAGTCAGGCTGTGATGNGTGGGGATGGGTTCTCCTGCTTGTTTTTAATAGTCTTTCCTTCTGCATTTAATAACCCCCTTTCCCTGTAGATGGTGCCATGGACATGGACCATGNCAAACACATATTGGCTATCAGTATAGATGTTGTCTCTTATCCTTTCCCAACTATACAGCCTTAGTTAGAGCTATCAGTTAAGCCCTCTGAGCTGATGTCCCAGGGGTAGGGCTTCTGCCCATATGACCTTGTCCTTTTTGGTGACTGATCCCCCTACATATGTGGTATCATCCTTGATGAAACTACTGCCATTAGTATGCTATGTTACCTCAGCCCTCATCAGAGGATCATCCTTGAGCTCTGGTTTGATCCCATGGAGATGACTCAAGATGTCTACACAGTTGTAAGGAACTTGGTCTAGGTTTGGATCTGGNAGCATGGTGGCAGGATTCATGGCATTGTTGCTGGTAACTAGATTTTGGGTGGGTTTAAGAGCAGAGCTTGGTAATGGATCAGTCAAACCTTAGCCATCTATCAGGAGGGTGTTTAAGAACCCAATCAATAGCATAGGAGTTATTATTTTAAGGGGTTGTCTCAAAGTCAGTTTGTCTGAGTCTTTAACTAATAAGGCTGTCACCACTATTATGTAGAAGCAAGGGGGCCATCCAGTAGCCACTGTGTCCAATCTTTTTGATAAGTAGGCCACTGGCCTCTTCCATGGGCCAAGGGCTTGCATCAGTACCCCCTTCACAACTCTCTTTTTCTAGTTTACATATAGGTGGCAGTGTTTGGTGACATCTGGTAGTGCTAAAGGGCGTGCATTTAGAGCTGCCTTGATTTCATCAAAGGCCTTTTCCATTTGTTTGGTCCAGTCAANAGGATCCTTCCTTCCCCTTGTGGCTTCATATAGGGGCCATGCCAGTTCAGGAAATTCTGGGATGCAGAGTCTACAGAACCCTACTGACCCCAGGAGTTCTCTCAGCTCTTGATGGTTGCTGGGTCTAGGGATCCTCAGGGTANTTTCTTTTCTTGCCATTGATAGTCATTTCTCACCCCCGTTGAGTATGTATCCCAGGTAAGTTACTTTAGTGTAGCACAGTGGAGCCTTCTTTACTGACATAGGATACCCTAGGTCTCCCAAAGTCTTTAGTAGTTCCTCAGGGGCAGCTTTGCAGGTTTCCAAGGTATTAGCTGCTATTAGGAGACCATCCACATATTGTAATAAGCTGATATTAGGGTGGGTCTGTCGGTACTCACCAAAGTTCTCATTGAGGGCTTCATCAAAGATGGTAGGAGAATTTTTTGACCCCTGAGGTAGTCGTATCCAAGTCAGCTGTCCATTTACTCCATCTTCCAGGTCCATCCATTTGAAGACAAACAAGGGTTGGCTGGCTGGGGTCACTGGCAGGCTGAAGAAGACATTCTAGAGATCTAACACAGTATAGACAGTCCTTTCCAGGGGCAAGGTACTAAGAAGTTTGTAAGGGTTAGGCACTGTGGGGTGAATGTCCTCAACCCATTTGTTAACCTCTCTGAGGTCTTGCACTGGTTGGTAGTCATTAGAGTTGGGCTATTTAACAAGCAACAGATGTGTGCTTCAAGGCAATTGGCAANGAATCAGGATACTCAAGTCTCTGAGACACTTGATGTGAGGGGTAATCCCTAGTTTGGCCTCTCTAGGCATTGGGTATTGTCTGACATGCATTGGTATTGTGTCAGCTTTCAGATGTACTAGTATGGGGGGGCCTGTGTGTTGCCAGTCCTGATCCCCCAGCCTCTAGCCATGCCGAGGAAATTTTGTTTGGCCATTTTTGTAGTAGGTCTCCATTGTATTTTTGATATGACGGGCTCATAAACAACTTATATTCATCTATAAGTGACATGATGAGCATGTGTAGTGCCTCTCCCTTTTGATCAGTCAATGATATTCCAGTTTGGTCAAAATGGATGTGAGCCCCCCCCATCTTGGTCATTAAATCTCTTCCCAACAGTGGGTATGGGCATTCAGGGATGACTGTAAAATTGGGTTACCTGGTCCTTTCCTATGTCTACCAATCTTTGGGTAGTTCATGAGTTCATTCCTGTGGCCCCTTGAACCCAGGATTGCTTTTGGGACATTTGGTCCAAGGGTTGTTTCAGGATTGAGTGCTGTGCTCTGGTGCCTACCAGAAAATTATGGGTCTCCCCTCCACCTTTAGGGTTACCCAAGGCTCAATGAAGGGCTCCAAGCCCCATCCCTTCAATTGCTTATTCTAGTTATAGTGTCTCTAGTGGCTCTGCTTTTGAGCCCCATTGTTTAGGACATTTATTTTTCTAGTGACCTAATTTCTTAGAGTAGGCACATTTGTCTCTTTGTAAATCAGGCTTATTTCTTGGCCTTGTCTTTAGGCCTTTTCCTCCTTGTTTTGGGTTTCCAAAAGTCAATTTCCTTGCCTGCTTCTTAGCTTCAGGGTGACCTGATGCAGTCAAGAGGACCTTAGTGAGTTCTTGAGTTTGCTTATCTAAAGCCTTTGTTAGCCCTTTGGTCTGTCTATTTTCTGGGGTCTCTCTGTTATTGAACACTTTTTTCTCAACTGCAATGATTTCAGCCAACCTCTTACCTTCAAAACCTTCTAGTCTTTGTAACTTCTGGCAGATATCTGGAGCAGACTGGTTGACAAAAGCCAGCCTCACTGAGNATCTTTTCTCTGGTGCTTTTGGATCTGGTGGCTTATAGGCCTTGTAGGCTTCTATCAATCTTTCCAAGAAGGCTCCTGGAGTTTCTTCAGGCCCTCAGTGTACCTGACTTACTTCGGACAAATTTGTGGGGTGACCCCATTAGAGTCTGGCTGTAGACTTTTAACTTCTCCCTACCTTCCTCCATATTGAAGTCCCAGTCAGGCCTTGTCAAAGGAAAACCAGCATTTATGAGGTCTGCATTGGTAGTTAGCCTTCCATTTGGGCCCAGAACCAATTTACAGGCCTCTGCCATAATCTGTTCCCTGTCCTCCATAGTGAAGAGGACCTGGAGTACCTGGTAACAGTCATCTCATGTCAGCTGGTGAGTGAAAAGTACAGAATCTAACAGGTCAATGAGCCTTGCGGACTTCTCAGAAAACTTAGGGTTCTGCATCTTCNAATTACATAGGTCACTAGTGGCAAAAGGTCAATGGACCAGCTGTTGCCTGCNATCAACATCAGGTGGTCCCACAGCACATAGTGTGAAGGTCATGTAGTCAGCCTTGTCTGGTGGCTCTTCCCTCTGAGCCCTAGTCTGTGTGTTTGGAGGACTCCTCAATCCTCCCTCCTTCTCCATTGCCATTCCTCTGACCTCTCCTTGAGCTTCAACCCCTCCTCCAGTCCCTCCCTCCTGAGCCATTTGGGGGTAAGGGGTGAGGCTGAGAAGAAGAATTTTCCTCCAGGTCATTTGGAGATGGAAGTATGAGGTACAATGATGCAGAAGGCTTGCCTTCTCCCCTTGGCTCTTCCTTCTTCTCAACAGCTACTTCTGTAACCATCCTTGGGGGAGGAAGAAAGGGTTTCAACCACTTCAGGGGCTTTTCTGTAAGGAACTGCCAGATGGTTATATAGGGGACCTGACCAGGGTGCCCTGGTGACCCATATATTATGTTCTGGACTCTATAGATGGTTTGGAGGTCCTCCTCTGGCCACCCCATATTGAGCATGGGCCATTCATTCCTGCAAAAAAAATGGAGAGTTTACTTTTCAGGACCACAAGCCCTAGATTATCAGCTTGGGCCTGGAAATTCTTGAGGTTGTCCAACAGGATGCTAAGGGGAGTTGGGGCAGAGGCTGCTTGCCCCATCACCTCTAGAATAAGAAAGGTTAACAGACAAAAACAGACAACAGCAGCATAGATGAACAAGTATCAGTATAGTACCTCTAACAAGACAAATTTTCCTTTCCTGTGGAAATAAAGGCATATTTTCCCAAATATAATATATCTTTGACTTTTATTCTGAATCCAAGACATTTTAAAGTCTATTGGCTGGTTTAATTCAGCAGTTTCTTAGGCAGTGTCAGGCAGGACAGGAAAGGGTTAAGGTGGGAAAGTAGCAAGGACCTTGTTGGAAGGAGCTATTATCACAAAGTCATAAATTGTATCAACAGTGAAGAATTTGGCTTAGGAAGGGAGGGGGAGCAGTGCTGACTACCAGAGCACCTGGCAGTCAATATTCCTGTCAGGGGAAGGGGAAACTGTTAACTCCTCTGGCCATAGCAATTAACCTCAAATTCTCTGTTCAACATTTGAACGTTTGAAATTGTACTTTGGTGCCCTTGTCCCTTGTGAGAGCTGTGGCTGACTATCTTGCTGCTGTAGCTTAGCAACTGCAGGCAATGATCCCCTGCTGCCCCACCCCTGTTGTGGACCAGAAAGCAAGGGAGCAGTAGAAGGAGGTGGCTAAAGTCCTGGAAAGGATCCAATAAAATGCTTAGGGGGGGTGTTAGAGGTTATTTGCCTCATCCTTTCCAGGAAAATAAAGAAGGTTAATATACACAAACAGATAACAATGACACAGACAACTAGGTATTGGTACACCAGAACTGGGAGATGGCTTCTCTCACTGTTAAGTGAGCCCTGTCTGGCAAGAGCAACCTGCTAATCCCAGTTCAATCAGGTGGACCCTCTGTCCCTTACAGGTACAGGTGGTGGGTCAGAGATATCTCTTAACCCACATGGCTCAAGTGCCAAAAGTGCATCCACCTAGCACTTGGGCCTCTAGATTCAGTTAGCTTGAACTTCCCAGAGACATGAACACATGGAACAGAACAGTAGCACAGTAACAGTCGGAACATAGACCAAGGCAAAGAACACTCACTCACCGACCAGGTTGGAAGTAAATAAATGCCCAATGGGATGCAAGTCTTATGGGGAATTTCTGGTCAATGCACCAGATGTTAGGGTCCTGGAGAAGTCTCACAAAAGACCACCATCCATGTATGNAATCAACAAGAGCATTTATTATACCAGCATGCATGTGGGGTTGTTCACTTGTACAAAATGGTGACAACCCTGAAAGTGATGTACAGACTTCTATTATGCACAGCTAAGGAGAGTTCCTAGGGCAGTTAGGTCATTTTATCTACAATTGGCTTAAGTGAGTGGCAATTATGTTAGTACATTCTTGATTGGCAAGGGCAATCAAGGTTGGCTAAGGTTATAGCTTTTCCATTTTGGGGAAGGCCTGGACAAGTCCCAGGCTTTGTCCTTATTTGGTTATTACCTTGAGCTGCTGTGAGGTTGTTGGGGCCTGGCTCAGGCCTAGTATACCTTGAGCTGCCATCACAGGTGTTAAAGATTGATTGTCTTTTGCTTGTGGCTTCCTGAGAAACAGAATTTTTCAAGAAGCAGGAACTGAGGCCTAATTTTTAACTGAGTTATTTAGAGCCTGTCATGATATTTGCCTGGTCTTCTCACCCAGGGCTGGATGTCACCATGGCCCCAGGTGGCAGCTCAGGCCACTCAGATTGGGATGGGCTCTACAGTNGCATGGCCCTGGAGACAAACATGGCCAAATGTGGCAGCCCAGACTTGGGGCATCCTCACAGCCTTTGTTGGTAACAGGAGCCATGGACATCAATACTGGCCATGGTTGTAGCAGAACCACAGTCCCAGCCATGGTCCTTAGCAGTAGCCCAGGACTGGACATCACTATGGCCCCTGGTGGCAAAAGGTCTCCCAAGTATGACTGCCTTTGCCTCTTCAGATTTGCCTCTCCACAATACATGAGCCATTCTGCCTCTCTCTGTCTCTGTCTCTCTGTCTCTCTGTCTCTCTGTCTCTGTCTCTGTCTCTCTCTCTCTCTCATATCCTCTGTCTGTCATATCCCACCATATATTTGCTCACCATAATGGTGCCTGACCACCCAGTGCCGCAAGGTGCCAAGCAGGGATTCTTCTTCCCATCTAGGGCAAATGACCTGNGGTGGGCATGTGTGTGTCCATCTCCACTTGCCCAGTCCTAATGGCCCAGTAGGGCTATTCTTAAATACTGCTGATTATTTGAAAATATTTTACTGTATCAGCTATTGTTTTTTATGCTATTCTTTTTTAAAAATTTATTCTTCTTTCATATATTACATCCTGTCCAGTTTCCCCTCTTCTCTCAGTCCCTGCTTCTCACCACTCCTCTCCTTCCCTTTTTTTCAGAAAAGGATATCCCAGAAAAGGATATCAACCAAACATGACATATCAAGTTATAATAAGAATAGGCACTTCCCCTCATATTAAGGCTGGATGAGACAGCCCAAGAGGAGGAAAGGGTCCCAAAAGCAGGCAAAAGAATCAGCCATTCTTACAAGGTAATGAATGGGTCACAAAGTTAAACAGGTTAACTACTAAGTTCTGCTTTTGTATGAAATGTTTGCTTGGATGGCTGAGGAACCTTCTGGATGTCTGTTACAAAATCAAGCCTTGCCTGCACCCAGAGATGATATGAGTTAATTTATCTCCCCAAATTATAACTTTGTGGGTTTTCCTTCTATAATCCTTGGACTAATAATAACTCAGACCTTACCTATAGAACTCCGTCTGCTTTGCTTCCAACCCATTTTTTAAAAATTAAAAAGCCTCTATTTTGCTAAAATCAAAACTTGAGTCAGACTGGTGAANCTCTGACCCCTGACCCAAATTTCACATGGTAGGCAAATGTGCTTTTGGGGGTTACTTATAGGAGGGGGGGTCACTTAAAGGAACATGGATGACTTAAAGGCAAATGCATCAGTGAAATCCCACCCCAGGATGGGTGGTAATTCATGTAAGTGAAACCTACATCTCTTCGAACCACTTGCATAGAGCTCTACAGGTTGAAGAGTCTCCTCTCCTCCACAGTACTAACCACTTATATAATTTCTGGGAGGGAGNGGCCTGTGCCAGGACTCTTCAGCAGCTCTGCTCTCAAGTCTGGAGCAAGACGCTACAGACNCATTTTCTCTGTTTATCTACAGTTTGAGACGAGAATGTCATATACATCTATGAGCTGCCAGTGAAGGACCACTACATCTTCTACAGTGAATGCACATTATTTGAGATGAAAATCTATGTGGAAGAGCTCATAAGTGAGGGTCCCAGTGAACCCACTTCCTTCATGTTCCCTACTACCAGACACCAGTGNAATGTGCAGCAGCTATAGACTTGAAATGGGGACTAAGAAGTTTCTTCTGCTGATCTCCTGATGTTGGGCTCAAGGTGCTCTGCAGTTTGCAAGATCTGAAGCTGGGAAGGATCAACTGGACATGTGATTTTGATGATGAGTGCTGATGTGACTCTCAGAGCCTTGACCGCTTAGGCTGGAGTTCCCAGCCAAAATAAATCATGAAATGCCACTTCCTGGGTTCTCATGTTACATGACAGAGCAGTTTGAGGGGTGACATGTTACCTGTCTTAGGGTTTCTATTGCTATGAAGAGACACCATGAACACAGCAAATCTTATAAAGGGAAAAACATTTAATTGGGGTGGCTTACAGTTTCAGAGCTTTAGTCCATTACCATCATGGTGCAACATGGTNGCATGCAGACAGACATGGTGCTGGAGCAGGAGCTGAGAGTCCTTACATCTTGACTTACAGGCAACAGAAAGTGGTCTGTTTCACTGGGCGTGGCTTGAGCATATATGAGACCTCAAATCCTCCCTTTGAGGATCATTTTCTTTCAAACTGATAGACCCCAAAACTCAGGGTACTACCTT
>LZPO01035228.1:63198-74475 GCA_001675575.1 Neotoma lepida
AGAGGAAGGGCATCTTTGTTTTACCCATGCCACCACATAGTGCAGGGGGGAAGTGGGTGGCAGGGTCAGCTCTCCTGCTCTCACACCCTCAAGGTCAGCTCAACTTTGTCCCTGACTACAGAGTAGCTTTAGTGTGGTGCCCAGGTGAGATGCATACTTGTGGTGAGGGATGGGGCCATCTTTTCTGAGTGTAGGAGCTCTCCTCTGAGAAGGTAAGGCCAACTTCTCTGCTGCAGAATCCAATGAAGGGCAGGACCAGCTATCTCAGGGCCAGTGAAGGGCAGAGCTGACTCATCACANCATGGCTCCAATGAGCTCTTGTGCTAACAGGGGCTATGGGCATTATCATAGACCCCAGTTGTAGAAGGACCATGGACCCAGACATGGCCCTTGGCAATATCTCAGGCCTGAATGTCACCATGGCACAGTGGCAGAACAGGCTATTCAGTCTGTATGGCCCCAGTGGCAGCATGACTCTGGGGCACCAACATAGTCTCAGGTGGTTGGCCAGACTCTGGGCATCTGTAGAGCCCTCGATGGTAACAGGAGCCNTGGACACCATACTAGATCCTGGCCACTGCAGGGCCACAGACTCAGATATGGCCCTAGGCAGTGGCCCATGCCCAGATATCTCCATGGCCCCAGGTGGCAGCACTGCCACCCAGACCAGCATGGCTCCAGCAGCAGCATGATCCTCAGACATGGCAACTCTTATATAGGAAAAATATTGAATTGAGGTGCCTTAGATTTTCATAAGTTTAGTCCATTATCATCATGGTGCAACACAATGGCATGCAAGTAAACATGGTGCTGGAGCAAGAGCTGAGAGTCCTTATATCTTGACTCACAGGCAACAGGAAGTGATCTGTCTCACTGGGTGTGGCTTGAGCATNTATGAGACCTCAGAGCCCTCCTCCACAGTGACACACTTCCTTCAACAAGGCCACACCTACTTCAAGAGGCCACACCTCTTAATAGTGCCTCTCCCTTTGGGGGCCATTTTCTTTCAAATTACCACACTACCAGATGTCTTTGGTGGGTAAGATTCCTCCAGATACAGGAGAGAGACAAGTATACCTGGGATACAGGGTTTTCTAGGTCATGTTGTCTANATGACTGCTTAGGAGCTGTCATATCCTAGTGGTCACACAGTGNCTCCATGTGACCAGCCAGCTGTGACATGTCCATTCCTCCACTCATATCCCACTTCCATGTTTGCTCTAAGGTCTTGCCTCTCCTCCTCCTCCTCCTTGCTGCAGAGTGAAGAGCCTAGTGCTGAGCAGTGCTCCTGTCTTTGTATCAATGGCCCCCTGCAGAGCTATGCAGTATGCCCCCTTTGCTCATCTGACCTCTGCCCATAGGGAAGTGTCTGAAAAAAAACCTGGCGGCCCTTGGAGAACGTTAAAAATCCACACAGTGCAAAAGATTTCTGCAAGAAAACATCATTGTCCTGAGCAGAGAGGAGAGAGGGTGCTCTCATGTGTCCTCCCACATGCTTCCTCTGTTTCAGCCAGGAAACTCTGCAACCATTGTCTTTCTTGGTATCCTTGCTGTCTCAATGTGTCACCAGGTGCCCTCCTCTCCCCTCACAAGGATAGCAGGGTCCCAATTCATTTCTTGGTCACAGGAGCATCTAAGTTGCAAGTGTGATGGGGCCTGGATATTTACCCACTCTTTCTTCTCAGCCCTGGGTTCTTACAGAAATGTGCATTTCTGAAGGTTACAATGTTACGTGCCCCCCCTGGAAGAACCTTAGAACATCTCAATTTCCTTAGTTCCTGAGGTCTGAGGTCTATCTGCTTGGGCCCTGCTACTTAGACAGGAGAGACCCAGTGTGGCAGGAGTGTCTATCCCATGAGGTGACCCCAAGCTCAATGCTCAGGACACTTGGGAACTCCTTCCTTTCCCCATAATCCTTCCCATACTCTGGTTTCCATGCGGCTTCATCTCCCACCCAACACACCCACCAAAGATGCTTAGTGATCTTTTTTTTTTGTCAAGGCAACCTAGGATTGTGCCTATCAACTTCCATGGCTAGTTATTATATCAATTTGACATAAGCTAGAGTCATATGAGAGAGAGAGCACCTCAAATAAGAAAATATCCCTATAAGATCAGGCTGTAGGGTAGTGCTGTGGGATGTGGCTCTATATGTGGTGAATATGNGTTGCTCTGATTGGTTGATANATAAAACGCTGATGGCCAGTAGCCAGGCATGAAGTATAGGCAGGGCAAGACNATGAGGAGAATTCTGGGAAGAGGAAGGCTGGATGAGTCAGGAGTCACCAGCCAGACACAAAGGAAGCAAGATGACAAGGCAGAACTGAGAAAAGGTAAGCTGCCGTGTTGGACAGGATTGGGGAGATGGTATCAGCTTCAAATGTGTGCAGGTTACAATGGGACTCTGTAACACTGGGATCTTGTTACAATGGGGGACTTTGTGGAATCCTGTGAGAGATCCAGCAGCATGTGACCTGAGGGTAGGGGCAGGGGTGTAGAGAAAAGGATTACTAGACCCTCCACGATCACCCTTCAAGCAAGGCAGAACTGAATANAGTTTCTCTGGGTATTTTTATTCACCTTTGTTCTCCCTTTAGTTTATATAAGGTTCAAGGTCTGTGCTGACACTGCCTCATAGGGACATAGGGACTACCATGAAGGAGGAATGGCCCTGCANATTGAATGATAAATACAGACTTAGAAACTGTGGGTCTTAATGGGACCTGGATTCCTGGATCATGAGTATGCAGCACCATCCTTCTCTGAGAACATGTTGATTGATTCCAAATGAACATCAGCATTAACTCTCCAGCCCAACTCCCACCCTTACCTGTTTTCCTCTCCTTGCCTCCTCTTTCTGGACCTGGTCCTTGTTGTAAACAACAGATCATCCTGAAAAGGAGCCACCCCTTCAAGTGTCTGGAGGATCCTGAGGTGGTCTGGACATATTGGAGGGAGTAGTAGCCAGAACCTTACACAGTTCTTGAACACAGAGTGTGTCCCTATACTACAGACCCAATGAAAAGGTCAAAGCCCTCCATAAATTTTATAAGAAAAGAAGTTGAAGTATTCTCTGTAAATGTCATAATTTCATTCTTCTCTGTGGCCAAATGAAACATTGTTGTGCATGAACACCATATTTTTAATCCATTCATCTTCTGAAAGACACCTGGGATGGTTGTGTAACTGGTGAACATGGCTGTAGGAAACAAGGGTGTGTGAGTGTCTCTTTGGTAGTTGGCCTAGACTTTTTAAGGTAAACATACTCAGAGGTTACAGGTATGCCTGGGTCACATATGAAAAATTTCCACATTTCAAAAAATTATATTCTTACTAACAATTTTTAAAGGCTCTCTCTCCCTCCCATCCTCACTAGGGTTTGTTGGAATTGATTTCTTAATAATAGCCATTGTGATCAGACTGAGACAGAATCTCAGTATAATTTTAATTTGGATTTCTCTGATGGCTGAAGATGTTAGATATAACAAATAGACTTATTGACTCCAGTTTTTTGAAGAATCTGTTCATTTCCTTAGACCATTTGNTAAATGAATGAGTCGGATTTTTGAGTTCTTTATGTGATTTGGTATTGATCCTCTATCAGATGTATAGCTAGTTGTGGTGATTTTAAGGAGAAATGTTCCCTATCGGCACACATTTGAACTCTTGACTTGCAGTTGGTGGCACTTTTGGGGAGGTTATAGAACTTTTAGGAGATGCAGCCTTGCTGGAGCAAGTACATTACTGGGGGTGGGATTTGAGCATTTATAGCTTTGTCCTGTTCATGCTTCCTCTGCTCCTGAGTGCAGATGAAGTGTGGTCACCAAGTTCCATGCCCTTGTTTTATCTGCTGTGTGGACTATAGCCTTCTACAGCTGTGAACTAAAGTGACCTTTTTCTTTTTTATGCTGCCTTTGGTCATAGTACTTTATCTCAGCTAGAGAATAGTAACTAATGTAGAAACTATGCCAGAGGAGTGGGGCTGTTGCTGTGAATAATATGACCAAGTTAAGTTGATTTTAGGAGAAATTTGGAAGACTTTGAGACATTGGACTAGATAAGTCATTGATGCTTTAAGCAGAGTGTTGTGGAATAACCTTTTAAGCTGAGTGTTTTGAAGATGTGTTGCTCTCATTGGTTTAATAAAGTGCTAACTGGCTGCAAAACCACCCATTTCCCATGACTTCAGTGGCTCCCTGAGGCAGACACCACTAGCACTGATTGGAACAAGAGATAAGTGACTGTTCTCCCAGCTGGACAGCTAAGTCTCTAGGCGCTAGGCCATGGGCCATACCTCATGCTCCACACCCACAAACATCATAGCCCCACTGGCCAGCCAGCAGGCAAAGCTCCTGCAAGCAGACCTTTCTACCACCCCCATCAGACCTTTTAATCTATAAGTCACACTTCACCCCCCAAACCCACCCATCCTCTGGGACCTCANGGATACCCTGGGATACAAACACTGCCAGCACTGATTGGACCAAGAGCACCTCTCTGAGATACAGACACTGCCTGCACCAATCATATGAAGAGTAGCCCTTGGAGGCACATGTACTGCTTACACCAATTGGAGGGAGAGATGGGTAGATTCCAGTGGAAGAATACATTCAACAACATAAAGAGCAATATAACACCACCAGAACATAGTGGTTCTACAACAGCAAGACCTGAACATCCCAATGTAGAAGCAGCAGAAGAAAATGATCTTAAAAATAACTTTATGAGGATTATAGAGGCCTTTAAAGAGGAAATGAAAAATTCTTTTAAGGAAATTGAGGAAAAAATTGGAAGAAATAAATATATCCCTTAAAGAGAACCAAGAAAACCAAGAAAAAGGAATCAAACAGGTGAAGGAAATAGTTCAAGACTTGAAAACTGAAATNGAGACAATAAAGAAAACAAAAACCAAGGGAATTCTGGAAATGGAAAATTTGGGTAAATAAACAGGAACTACAGATGCAATCACAACCAACAGAATGCAAGAGATAGAAGAGATAATCTTTGATGTTGAAGATACAATAGAGGAAATAGATTCATCAGTCAAAGAAAACATTAAAGCCAACAAAGTCATAACACAAAACATCCAGGAAATCTGGGGCACCATGAAAAGACCAAACCTAAGAATAACAGGGATAGAAGAGGGAGAAGAATACCAGCTCAAAGGCACAGAAAAGATATTTAACAAAATCATAGAAGAAAACTTTCCCAACCTAAAAAGAAAATGCCTATGAAGATACAAGAAGCTTACAGAACACATAATAGACTGGACCTCCCCCAAAATTCCCCTTGCCACATAATAATCTAGCCACTATGTAGCAAACCACAAGAAAATGATTTAGGGAGTCCAGCTGTATATAATAAGGTATACTTTGATGGGCCAAGGGTCAGTCAAATGGTAAGCCACTTATCATGGAATAATTGATGTTATATAGCTTTAGTATTCAGTTGTTCCTTGTTATGAATTTCTTGTGCTCATAATTCCCATAGAACGTGTGTAAGAGTTTCCTGCTTGGGCCAGTACTTGGATAAGGTCACATAGGCAAGGCCAAGTTTGCAGCAGATGCATAGCTTTGTTTCTTGTGCAAATGAAGCTTAGACCATCCTTTGCCTTGAGGCCTAGTGGCTGCCAGAGCAATTGACTGAGAACAAAAGAGGTTTTTACATATCCAGGTGGAGTGATAGGGGGAAGAGTATTTATAAGGAGACAGAGGCCTCTAGAGGTAGACAGAACTGCATGGCCAGAGAGAGGAGAGGACAGAGTTTCTGTAGAAGGTAAGGCAGATCTCTTGTAGAGTTTATCAGAGCCAGGAGTAGAGAGCAATTAGAGATGGAGGGCAAAGAAACAGGGGACAAAGATTAGACTGAAAGCATAAGAGCTTAGTTGTTAGCAGGACTATGAGAGGGCAATAAAAGAAGGGACAAAGAGGAACTGAGTGTCAGGATGGAACTGAAGCTATATAGATAGGATTTCATCCCAGAAGAATAAAGTAGATGGACAAAGAGCTCNATGTAGCTAGATATATTCCTGCCCTGAATGCCTGGTTGGAACTGAAGCTGTATAGATAGACTTTTATCTTAGAGGAATAAAGTTAACAGACATGAGCATGGTGTATGAAATTCTCTTCCCTCAGATATCCCATGCCTGATGTAGTGCCTTCTCCAGGACTCTGGGCAATCCATACCACTAAACATACAGAATAAAGAAAGAATATTAAGAGCTGCAAAGGAAAAAGGTCAAATAACATATAAAGGCAGACCCATTACAATAACAACTGAATTCTCAATGGAGATTCTGAAAGCCAGAAGGTCTTGGACAGACATTATGCAGACACTAAGAGACCACGCATGGCAGCTCAGACTACTATACTCAGCAAAACTTTCAATCACCATAGATGGAGTAAANAAGATATTCCATGACAAAGCCAGATTTAAATACTACCTATCCACAAATCTAGCCCTACAGAAAGCACTAGAAGGAAAAATTCAACCTAAGGAAATTAAACACACCCATGAAAACTCAGGCACTAGGTAATCCCACACCAACAAACACCAAAGAAGGGAAACACAGCACTACCACCAAAAAAATAACAGGAATTAGCAATCATTGGTCCTTAATATCAATGGACTCATTCCCCTGTAAAAAGACACAGGCTAACAGAATGGATATGAAAACAGTATCCATCCTTCTGCTGTATATAAGAAACACACCTGAACTACAAAGAGAGACACTATCTCAGAGTAAAAGGCTGGGAAAAGACTTTCCAATCAAATGGAATTAAGAAACAAGCTGGAGTAGCTATCCTAATATCTAAGAAAATAGACTTCAAACTAAAATCAATAAAAAGAAATCAGGGAGGACATTACATATTCATCACAGGAAAAATCCACCAGAATGAAGTCTCAATTCTGAACATCTATGCNCCCAATACAAGGGCACCCACATTTGTAAAAGAAACATTACNAAAGCTTAAATCACACATCAAACTCCATACATTAATATGGGAGATTTCAACGCCCCACTATCACCAATGGACAATTCTGCCAGACAGCAACTTAATAGAGAAATAAGGGAATTAACAGATATTATGACTCAAATGGGCATGATAGACATATATAGAACATCCCATCCAAACACAAAAGAATATACCTTCTTCCCTTATTCTCAGCACCTCATGGAACCTTCTCTAAAACTGACCACATTCTCAGTCACAAAGCAAATTATAACAGATTCAAAAAAAATTGAAATAACTCCCTGTATCTTATTAGATCACCATGGCTTAAAGTTAGAATTCAAAAAGAAAACAAATTACAGAAAGCCTACAAACTCAGGGAAACTGAATAANGCTCAACTGAATCACCACTGGATCAAGAAAGAAATAAAAAGAGAAATTTAAGACTTCCTAGAATTCAATGAAAATGAATCAACAACATATCCATACTTANGGGACACTATGAAAACAGTACTAAGAAGAAAGTTCATAGCACTAAAAGCCTACATAAAGAAGTTGGAGAAATCTCACACTAGTGACTTAGCAGCACACATGAAAGCTCTAGAACAAAAAGAAGCAAACTCACCCAGGAGGAATAGATGCCAGGAAATAATCAAATTGAGGGCTGAAATCAATAAAATGGAAAAAAGAGAAAAATACAAAGAATCAGTGAAACAAAGAGTTGGTTTTTGAGAAAATGAACAATATAGACAAACTCTTATCCAAACTAACCAAAAGGCAAAGAGAGAATGTCCAAATTAAGAAAATCAGAAACAAAAAGGGGGACATAATAACAGACACTGAGGAAATCTACAGAGTCATCAGATCATACTTCAAAAACATGTACTCCACAAAATTGGAAAATCTAAAAGAAATGAACAATTTTCTGGATAGGTACCATATACCAAAATTAAATCAAGACCAGATAAACTATTTAAATAGACCAATAACCCCTAAAGAAATAGAAACAGTCATAAAAATTCTCACAACCAAAACAAACAAACAAAATAGCCCAGGGCCAGATGGTTTCAGTGCAGAATTCTATCAGAACTTCAGAGAAGAGCTAATACCAATACTCTTCAAAATATTCCACACAATAGAAACAGAAGGAGCATTACCAAATTCTTTTTATGAGGCCACAATTACCCTGATACCCAAACTAACAAAGATGCAGCAAAGAAAGAGAATTACAGACCAATCTCCCTCATGAACACTGATGCAAAAATTCTCAATATAATACTGGCAAAGAGAATCTAAGAACACATCAAAAAAAGTCATCCACCATGATCAAGTAGGCTCTATCCTAGAGATGCAGGGATGGTTCAATATACAAAAATCTGTCAATGTAACCCACCATATAAACAAACTAAAAGGAAAAAAACTACATAATCATTTCATTAGATGCAGAGACAGCCTTCAACAAAATCCAACACCCCTCTATGATAAAAGCCTGGGAGAGATCAGGAATACAAGGAACATATGTAAACATAATAAAAGCAATTTACAGCAAGTTGGCAGTCAACATCAAATTAAATGGAGAGAAACTCAAAGTGATTCCACTAAAATCAGGAACAAGACAAGGCTGTCTACTCTCTCCATATCTATTCAATGCAATACTAAAAGTTCTAGCTAGAGCAATAAGACAACAAAAAGAGATCAAGGGGATACAAATTGGAAAGGAAGAAGTCAAACTTTTCACTATTTGAAGATGATAAGGTAATATAAATAAGTCATCCCAAAAATTCTACCAGGNAACTCCTAGAGCTNATAAACACCTTCAGTAATGTGGCAGGATACAAAATTAACTCAAAAAAGTCAGTAGCTCTCCTATATACCAATGATAAATGGATTGAAAAGAAATCAGAGAAATATCACTCTTAATAATAGCCACAAATAATATAAAACATCTTGGGGTAATTCTAACTAAGCAAGTGAAAGACCCGTATAACAAGAAGTTTAAGTCTTCAAAGAAAGAAATTTAAAAAGATATCAGAAAATGGAAAGATCTCCCATGCTCATGGNCAGGTAGGATTAACATAATAAAAATGACAATCTTACCAAAAGCAATCTACAGATTCAATGCAATCCNCTTGAAATCTCAACACAATTCTTCACAGATCTTGAAAACTCAAACTCAACTTTATATGGAAAAACAAAAAATCCAGGATAGCGAAAACAATTCTGTACAATAAAGGAACTTGTGGAGACATCANCATCACTGACTTCAAATTCTACTATAGATCTACAGTAATAAAAACAGCTTGGTACTGGCATAAAAAGAGACATGTGGACCAATGGAATTGATTTGAAGACTCTGACGTTAATCCTCACACCTATGAACACCTGATCTTTGACAAAGAAGCCAAAATTGTACAGAAGAAAAAAGAAAGCATCTTCAACAAATGGTGCTGGCATAACTGGATGTCAACATGTAAAAGATTTCAAATAGATCCATATCTATCGCCCTGCACAAAACTCAAGTCCAAGTGGATCAAAGACCTCAACATAAATCAAGCTACACCAAACCTAATAGATGAGAAAGTGGGAAGTAGTCTTGAATGCATTGGCACAGGAGACCATTTCCTAAATATAATACCAGTAGCACAGACACTAAGATCAACAATCAATAAATGGGAACTCCTGAAACTGAAAAGCTTCNCTAAGGCAAAGGGCATGGTAAATGAGACAAAAACACAGCCTACAGAATGGGAAAAGATCTTCACCAACCCCACATCTGACAGAGGGCTGATCTCCAAAATATATAAAGAACTCAAGAAACTAGACATCAAAATACCAAATAATCCTATTAAAAATAGAGTACAGATCTAAACAGAGAATTCTCAACAGAAGACTCTCAAGTGGCNGAAAGACATTTAAAGAATTGTGAAAAATCCTTAGTCATCAGAGAAATGCAAATCAAAACAACTCTGAGATACCATCCTATACCTGTCAGAATGGCTAAGATATAAAACACTGATGACAGCTTATATGGGAGAGGATGTGGAGCAAGAGGAACATTCTTCCACTGTTNGTGAGAGTGCGAACTTGCACAGCTACTTTGGAAATCAGCATGGTGACTTCTCAGAAAATTGGGAATCAATCTACCTCAAGACCCAATGATACCACTCTTGGGCATATACCCAAGGGACACTCAATCATACCACATGGACACTTGCTCAACTATGTTCATAGCAGCATTATTCATAATAGCCAGAAACTGGAAACAACCTAGATGCCCCTCAACCAGAGAATGGATGAAGAAAATGTGGTATATTTACACAATGGACTATTACTCGGCTATAAAAACAATGACATCATGAAATTTGCAGGCAAATGGATGGAACTAGAAAAAATCATCCTGAGTGAGGTAACCCAGACTCAGAAAGACAAACATGGTATGCACTCACTCATAAGTGGATACTATATGTAAAGCAAAGGATAACCAGACTGCAAACCGTATCTCCAAAGAAGCTAGGTGATAAGGAGGACCTGAAGAGGGGTGCATTAATCACTCTTGGAAGGGGAANTAGATGAGATCTCCTGGGTAAACTGGGTGCTGGTGGAGCTGTCGAGGGTAGGGGATGGTGGTTGGATACATGAGGGGATGGTATGGTCAGGCTGGGGGAAGGGACAGAGGGGGAGAGCAATGAAAGAGTTATTTTGATAGAGGCAGCCATTATGGGGTTAGGGAGAAACCTGGTGCTAGGGAAATCCCCAGGAATTCACAATGATGACCCCAGCTAAGACTACTAGCAATAGCAAAGAGGGTGCCTGAACTGGCCTTCCTCTGTAATCAGATTGATGAATACTCTGACATCATATAGCCTTCATCCAGTAATTGATGGAAGCAGAGGCAGATATCCACAGCCAAGCACCAGGCCAAGCTCCAAAAGTCCAGTCAAAAAGATAGAAAAGGAATTATATGAGCAAGGGAGATCAAAATTACNTTGCGAAAATCAACAGAGACAACTGAATCAAGCTAGTGGGAACCTACAAACTCTAGACTGACAGCTGTTGAGCTTACATGGGACCAAATTAGGTCCTCTGCATGTGGGAGAGAGTTATGTAGCTTGGGCTGTTTGAGGGGGCCCTGCCAGTGTGATCAGGATCTATCCCTGGTACATGAGCTGGCTTTTTAGAGCCCATTTTCTATGGTGAGGTGCCTTGCTCAGCCTTGATGCAGGGGGGAGGGGCTTGGCCCTGCCTCAACTGAATGTACCAGGCTTTGTTGACTTCCCATGGGAGGCTTTACCCTTTTGGAGTAGTGGGTAGGGGTGGATAAGGG
>LZPO01035229.1:39284-50835 GCA_001675575.1 Neotoma lepida
TGGTACACAGATGTACATGTGTGTGTGTGTGTGTGTGTGTGTGTGTGTGTGTGTGTGTGTGTGTGTGTGTGTGTGTGAGAGAGAGAGAGAGAGAGAGAGAGAGAGAGAGATCCCCTTGCTTTGTTCCTTCAGGGTTATTTAGTTCTCCAACTATTTGCAAATATTTCTGATAAGTTGTTACCCCAAAGCATCTTTCAGGCCTAGTACATCCTGAACACACTTCCAAAAATGCTGAATAATTCTATTAGAAAATAAAATAATGAAAAAAAATCAAACAGCTTTGCAGCAATGGTAGGCTATCCTTATGACCAATTCCTTAGAGTCCATGACTTAGACAATAGAAGAATAGGGACAGGGCTGGCTGGAGACAAGCCTAATAGTAGAACACTAGCCTGAGTGTCTGAGATCCAAGGTTCAATGTCTAGTAAGACACAGACACAACAAAATGGAGAGGTTGGAAATGCTAAAGTGGATAATTTTTTTAATTAAGTATTTTAGACTGATGAAAGGGCACATGGACATTTTAAGGAAAAATATTAATAAAATTAAATAAATTTAACCACTTACATACTTTGGTTGTTTAGAGCAAATAGACTTTTGCAGGCTTCTACAACATATTTGCATTACATAAACTAAAATATGCAAAAGGTAAAATAAAAATCATGAGACAAATGGTTAAAGACAAATATAACAAGAAAATTGTACAGTGGATTTCCCATAAAAAGCAGCTTTCACATATGAATAGTTACGTACAAAATTTAAGTCATTAAAGTGTCCACATTAAAAGAGACAATTACTCGTGGCATAAACTAGAAACACAAAGGAAGTCATTTACTTAAAATACGTGAGAAAACCTGCTCTTGGTACTTACTAGAGATGCAAATTAAATTTGTGGGAGGAAAACTCATTAATTTGCTGCCAGAACTTTGAAAAGCGATGGGTGGTGTAATAAAAGGACATTCGGTGGCTTAAAGTGGTTGTTGTGCACAGGTCCGGGTGGCAGGAAATGAGACTAATTCCTTCTGGTTTTCCTCTCTTCCTCGGCTTCCTGGCTGACATCTTATCTATGCCTGCTCTTCTACATTGCTGGGTCAATGATACCAGATTTCAAATNTCCTTACATGGAAAGATGGAGAAGTGGGTTTGATTTTGCTCCCTACTAGTCAACAAGAGCACATTTAGAGATCGTAAAGCAGGAGCCAATATGTGTCATTGGTGAGTTAAGGAGAATAAAACACGTCTCTGTGGGTTCACTAGTAGATGTCAATCAAGATTCATTTGACACTTGATTTTTGTATCCAGTGGAAAACCACATGCTCCAGCTGAAGAGTGAGTATAAAGAAAACAGACGTGCTCAGGGGATTGGGGAGACGGCTCAGTCAGCAGTTAAGAGTGAGTGCTGCTCTTGCAGAGGACCCAAGTTCAGTTTCCAGCACCCACGTCAAGCAACTCACAACTGTCTGTAACTCTAGCTCCAGGAGATCCAATGCCCTCATCTGACCTCTGAAGGCAACTGTACTCATGTTTATATACCCTACTGACATACAACTAAAAACACAAAAATAAAATATTAAAAAATAGATATTATCACACATCTTGTCCATGGGCATTGGTGAGATTGACTAGGCTACAGGAGGGATCTAAGAATCTGAGACTATTAGGCCTAATGTTGGTGTCAGCAATTACTTTATCCAGTCTTTTCACCTTTGCAAAAAACATAGCTAGGGCTTAGAAAGGCTCTGAGTTCTAACTTGATTTTAGTGGCCTCATATTCTGATCTGCACTATAATCTCAGATTTAGACATCTGTTTTGGAAACTGAAGCACTGACTTTAAAGAAAATTATCCATTATGGTTTATAGTTAATTTCTTATATCTCTCTCATCTAAATTTCTCATCAGTGAGAATAATATGTAATACAGAGCTATCTCCCCCAACTCTCCCCCCCAAAAAAAAACAGTTTTCAGAAAGAATGAGCAGCTTTCTTCCTTAAAATATAAATTGCAAAACAGCTGTAGAGGCAGTTGCACACGGATATTTGATTTCAATTGTACCACGAGGGTGGCAAAGGTCTAGTACAAATGAGAAATCAACCAGGAAGCTTAAGGAGGAAAAATGGAATGACCATAAGAACATCAGTCACCGATAGCATTGTAACAGATGAGGGAGAGCAAGAGACCTGATTATTAGCACAAAGTGCACCCTGGGGCTGGGAAGTTTCTGAACTGTGTGTCTTCATTTCATTGCTAATACATCACTGAAGAATGACCCAGGTTTATTCTTCATGATCTAAATCAGTGGTTNTCAACCTTCCTCATGCTCCAGCCCTTTAATACAGCTCCTCATGTGGTGGTGACCACCCAGCCATAAAATTATTTTGGTGTTACTTCATAACCATAATTTTGCTACTGTCATGAATTGCCATGTAAATATCTGATATGTGACCCTTGTGAGGTCACGACCCACAGGTTGAGAACCACTGATCTAGATGCCTTCTTAGAACTGAGTTCTTCCTAGTTATTCATAAATTCTGTGCCTACTCTGAGCTTGTTATGGCCTTTGAGTTTATAGTCTCTCTGTCTATAATACTTTTCCTATTACCTTTCCTGTCTGGCTCCTTCCATCATTTAGGTCTCAGCTTGAACATGAACAATTCTGAGTACATGAGCAAGCAAACTGGGAAAGGACCGTTGCTCAGGCAGGGGGCAGTGGAAGAGCAAACAGGACTTCAACAATGTTTAGCATAAGTTTAGAGCACAAGGCGAGGGCAGGAACAGGGTGAAAAGGTCAGCCAGAGAGCAGGGAGGCGGCAGCCCACGTGCAGCTTGAAGGCGTTTCATCTTCATCTAAAGCATACTAAGGAGGCAGATGGATTTTTAAGGAGGGTGATGAGAAAAACATAATGTGTTCATCCTCTTGAGCCCAAATCGAAAAGAACTTTGCAGAGAATGATGAGGCCTGGTGATGGGCCAGCGCGGGTACAGCAAAAGCAGAAGTCTTGTCCCACATCAGTTCATTTCTGCCCAGCACTGCTTCCCATGACCCCCGGGCACCACTGCTTCTAACCCCAACCTAGAAGATGAGCCGCAGCTCAGACTCTGAATTTTCTCTCACTGTTCCCAGAGCATCGAATTGCTTTCCAACTCAGGCCCGCCCCACCCTGTACGCTGTTTCCTCTGTGTGCAAAGTTTTTCCAGTTCCCAACCCACTCACCCCCTTAACTCTTCTCCCTCCTGTCTCAGCTGAAACACCATTTCTCCACAGAAACCTACCTTGATCTCTCTGGTCTGAACTACAGTGGAGCTGTTACNTGATGCTGTAACTCCCTGGACTAGACGAGTTTCAAGAAACTGCTATTCTTTCAAAGCAATAACTATGGTACACATCCATGTGAAAATGGAGGCTATCAGTTAACATCCCAGATTTTCTACTTAGCAACTTGGCAAACATTGCAAAGTTAAGCAAACTCTCTGAGCCTTAGCTTTCTCGTTTGGAAAATAGGAACAAAAAACATTCTCACTTCAATCAACTTTGAGAGCCACACAATATCTTGCACAAAGCTAAATATTCAGTAAACACTTATTTTACCACCATCATCATTCTTACTACAGTAATTTGTAATTGTACATTAATCCAGTTGACTAATTAATGCCTTTCATTCCTAACAGACTGAAACCTCTGCTGGGTAGGGATCAATGAGGGCCAGATCTAGCAGTACAGCATGCCTCGCTTACAATAAAAGCTCAATTTTGAATAATATTGAATGAATGGATTTATATTATTCTTGGGTGCAGGATTCATTGCCTAGGAACATTCTTGTTGGATGTACTTGGCAACATGGAGTCTAGTCTGCAGACATGATCCAGAGTAAAATTAAGGATAATATTTATCTTAATCTGTTCTGGCTGATATACCACCATAGACTTGGGGGTTATAAACAACATAAATTTATTTCTCACAGTTCAAGGGGTTAGAAAGCCCAGGAGGAAATGTTGTGGAATATTATTTTAATTATGTAAAAAATGTTATATTTGTTTATGCTGTGGAATATTACTTTAACTATGTAAAGGTGTGCTACATTTGTTTGTGCTGCATTTGTTTAATGATGTAAGGATGTGTGTTTAATTATGTAAAGATGTGTTACATTTGTTTCACCTTGCCTGTCTAAGGCACCTGATTGGTCTAATAAAGAGCTGAATGGCAAACAGCTAGACAGAGAAAGGATGGGCAGGGCTGGTGGGGAGAGAAAATAAGTAGGAGGAGAAATCTAGGTGAGGAAAGAGAAGAAGAAAAAAGAGAATAGGGCGAAAAGAGAGGGACACACCCCTTGCAGAAGCTGGGCAGAAGCCAGGCAGCCACCAGCCGGACATGGAGACAGCAAGAAAGTAAGATATGCAGAAAGAATGAAAGGTAAAAGGTCCCAAGGCCAAGTTAATTTAAGTTAAAAGAGCCAGCCAGAAACAAGCCTAAGCTAGGCTGAGCATTTATAACTGATAATAAGTATCCATGCCATGATTTGGGAGCTGGTTGGTGGCCCCAAAGAAAAAGCCTGGTGTAGGAAAGCATTAGATTCTATGTTTCTACGAGCCACCCTCATCACAATGACCTTCTTCCCACAATACCTTCACCTTACAGCACAGGAGCAAGGGTTCTCAGCAAAGTCTTTTTTTAAGGTCAGCAACCCATGCAGNAGGCCTTCCAAAGGCCCCCTTTCCTACCTCCATCACTCCTGCGGAGGAGGGTTTCAACCCTTGGGTTTCTGCAAGCACATATTCAGACCACAGCAACAATCCCCTGGCCTCCTATCTGCTTATCTTGAGCATCCTCCCCTGTTAGCACCTGTTCCTTTTGGAATCCTTCTCAGTTCAGATCTTCAGCATCAGAACAAGCCGTTATATTCTCGTAAGGAAGTACTCCTCTTCCAACTCACAGCTTAGGCTTTGTAACACAGATTTATTTATTTACTTGTGTCCAAGCAAGGGTGGTGGTCTGTAGAATAGAGAGAATGGTACTNTTCCTATATTGGTCACATTGGCTGGGAAGTTGATAGTATTAGAAGAGACNAGGACAGAGGCTGAAGGAGCCATCTTTTAGGAAGGACAGCACATGGTTCTAAGCATGGAGCAATGCTGAGATGCAGGCCATCCCAGGTAAGGCCACTGTATACCCTGCTGCTGCTGCTGCTGCTGATGATGATGATGATGATGATGATGATGACGATGTTGTGATGGTGCTCACCTGCCAAAGAAGAAGCTTTCTTCTGCTCAGAATCCAGTAGTACTTGATCTTCTGAGAACACAAGGTTGTCTGGGCAGACCTTGGAATGCACCTTGGTGCTCACCCAAGAAACTGCCACAGTGCTGAGACTCCATTCATGGAACAGCACCCGGGGTACAGGGGAGTGGAACAGAGGAAAAGTGGACATATAGGTGGGATGCCCCTTCAGGAACTCTGAAACAGGGGTGCTGAGGTCTGGGAAGGACAAAGCAAAGGATGGACTCTAATTATACTGTTTTCAGAGGCCTGTGAGTTCCTCAGCGTCTCATATGTATGATCCCCTCTCCCAGTGTGTGTGTGTCCGTATTTTTGTGGATGAATGCAGGTACATACATGAGTGGCACAGTGCATAAGTGGCCATCGGAGGATAAACTCTGGTATCNTTCTTCACCTTCCTCTTGTTGGAGACAGGGTCAACACTGCAAATCAGACTTGCTGGCCCTTGTTCTTCCCGGGGCCCTGCTGCCTTCATGCCTTCCTCTTGCTGTAGGAGCACTGAGATTACAGAGGAGCACTACTGCATGCAGTTTCACATGGGTCCTGGGGATCCGAACTCAGGTCTTATACTTGGATGGCAAGTGCATTACCCACTGAACTATACCTCAGTCCCGACATAAACTACTTTTCAGAATTCTTACAATGTAGTATTTTCATTCCTATTTTAAAGATGATGCTGACTCCTAGGGGAGCTAGTCAGCTTATTTAGTGCACACATATCCCAGGTCTAGGCCTTTATCTTGCCTTAATATGCCACACAGGTCATAGACTTCAGTCAAAAAAAAATGAACTAAGGAGGTTGCAAGTAGATGCCCAAACAATAAGTGCTAAACAATAAGTGCTAAAATTGCACTTACTCTTGTAGGGTAAGTACAGGAGTCACAGTGCAAACACAATAGAACATTCAGCAGGTACCCGACTCCACAAAAACTGAGGATGGCTACCCTGTTCATAGGATAGGATAATTAAGGCACTACCAGGCTCTAAATCACCAACAAAATTAAGTTCAGTTTAGTCACTTATCTTTAGGGTACCCAAAATATTTATCATAAATGTAGGAAGTATATCATCTACTAGGTACTTAATATTAAAGAAGGTTTGGTACCAGAATAGATATATTTATTCAACCTTATTGAGTATTGATACTGTATAGTATGTCTACGCAGGCTTCAAGCCTTTGGAGAAAGGCAGAAAAAAAATCATAACTCTTGATGTTCGAGCTTAGGTTTTAGCAGATAAGTATTCCTATAAGATTTCTATTAAGAAAGTAAAATGTATGGGGGAGGGGGTGAGTTGGCCCAGAGGGTAAAGGCACTTGCTGGCAAGACTGACCACCTGAGCTTGATCTCCACAAGCTACATGGTGGAAGGAGAGAACCAATTCCCAAGAGCTGTCCTTTGACCTCTCCATGCATGCCCACCCACAGTTATACACAATAAATATATATATATATATTTATATATATATAAAATAAAGGGGGGTCTCTGGAGATAGCTTAGTCACTACAGTGACTACCATACAAGTACCAGGACCTGCATTCTCATCCACCTTGCCCATTGGAAAACCTGGGCACAACAGCACACACCTTAATCCCAGTGCTGGGGAGATGTAGACAGAAGGATCCCTGGAGCTTGCTGGACAGNCAGCCTAGCTAACTGCTGCACTCTGGACTCAGTGAGAGATCCTGACTCAAAAAATAAAACAGAGAGTGACTGAGGAAGACACCTAAAATCAACATCTGGACTTCGCCCACATGTGCACACACACACACAAGAAAGTAAAAGGGAGGAGACTGGGGAAGAGAATGGGGACAAAAGTGGGTAATACAGAGTGAATATGATTAAAGGTCATTGTATGTGTGTGTCTGTGTGTCTGTGTGTGTGAAAATAACATGATGAAATCCATTACATTATACAATTAATATATAACAATAAAATGGAAGATAGCAGAGTGGATAGCACTACTTGCAATCCAAACATAAGGACCTAAGTTTGAATTTCAGCATCCATACAAAAGTTACACCTGCCCACAGATGCCTGTAGTAAGAGTTTTAGAGGACAGAGACAGATGGACACTGGGAACTCACTGGCCAGGCAGCCTAGCTAGAAGAGCAAGCTTCAGGTTTGATGAGAGTCCCTGTCTTGCGAATATAAAGTGGATAGCTACATACTATGTCCTCCTCTGGCCTACACACACACACACACATACACACACACACACATACACACACACATACATACATACACACACACATATACACACATACACACACATACACACACACACATACACACACACTCACACACAGACACACATACCCGCATGTACTCATGTAAATATACCGCACACATAGAAGACAACACACACATACACACACACACACACACGCACACACACACACACACCCACATGTACTCATGTAGATATACCGCACACATAGAAGACAACACACACACACACACACACGCACATACCCACATGTACTCATGTAAATATACTGCACACATAGAAGACAACACACACATACACACACACACACACACACACACACACGCAAGATTGTTTTTCTCTTATCAATTAGGTATGTAGGTTACTTTGTACCACATACCTTTAGTATGGCTTTGTGGTCATCTGAGCACCTTACTAAATCTAAGCCAAGCCATTTTGAAATCAGGTNATGTTCTTTCTCCACCTGTCATAACTGCGACACTTTCAACAACCAGCACTACACTCNGATCACATAAGCCCCCTCTATACAGACAATCTGAATTCAACCAATATTGTTGTNCTGGGCTCCAGGACCACTAAAGGAAGCGAGAGATCATGATCCGTCAAATTGGATCCAGCATTTGGTAGCTCAGAGCTATTTGGATCGAGGAAAGCCAGGTAGGGATCAATGCCTAGACCCCATCTCCAGCTGATTTGGCAAAACTTGCAGAGCAGCCATGCCCTCTGCTTCAGTGCCACCGGTTCCCTGAAGCATCAGTTCTTCATCTCAGAAGTGCCTTTGCCTTAGATTGGCCCCTCCTGTTCCTGCAGGAAAGGAGGAGTCACAGATAAATAATGTTGAGCCCATTCCTCCAGAACCAAGGACCTCTCTCTGCTGAAAGCAAGGTCTCAGTTCTTCTTAGAGCCCTGCCTCCTCCCCTTTCCAGCTGGCACAGAAACATTGGGGTCCCTGCCAGGTCTCAGAAAGGACAGTCATTTGGTGATGCAAGAATTCAGACTGTGTTTTTGGGGCAAGCTGCCAAGGTTCTGGAGAGCCTGCTTAGGAGGAGGTGGGTTTGAGGTAAAGGGGAGGGACTCTATTTAATTGGAGATTATATACCATCACTGACTCCTTTGAACCAGGCTATCAGATAAATCTCTCTTATGGTGGACATGGGAGATTCCACTTACCTTGTCCCTCAAAATGAGACAAGCCTTCCCCATGGCAAGAAAATGAGTGCAAGCGTGTGGACAGTTCTCTCAGGGGTGGATAACTCAGTGAAGCAGATGAAGATGGTACAGAGGACAGAAGTGGGAGAAGGAAGCAGTGGACTGAGTGAGGGCCACTTGCCCCCCTCAATCTGCAATGCTGTGGTGAGTGATGGAGCCTGGGAGTGGAGCCATGAGGCTTTGCTCTCTCCACACTCTTGACCTCTTTGCCAAAGAACCAGTGAAGAGTTTCTGAAGCAGAATTTCCCACCCAGAGCCCGAGGAAAGACTTGGTCTGATGCAGTGATCTGGGAAACTCACTTGTTGTCTGGCTTCCCATATCCAGGGAAATGTGAGCTGTCTGTTTTTCATTACGCTGTGCTTATCACATCAGGCTGCTCTCCTGGGAAAGCACTTTCATTTCCAAGAAACCTGTTTGGTTTCTCCTCCCTTGAGCTCTTCCGGACTCTTCCCACCTCCCTTTGTGAAGTCCTCCTTCCTTTCTACCTCCCCAACCAGAACCACCTCAGCTGCTTTCCCTCTCCAGTTACAAGATTCAGCTGCTGTGGACCCTTAACTAATACCATACCTGCAAAAAATAAATAAATAAATAAATAAATAAAATAAAATAAAATAAAAAACAACCCAGAAGATTACAATTTGGGTAGAGGCGTCTTGATGTTGCTTTTCCAGCTTGGTGCCTTCTAATCAGTGTAAGCAAGGGGGATTTCATACCTCAGTCCCTTCTGGGGTCACAGGCAGCAACTTGATAGATATCTTGGTTTGATTTCTATTGCTGTGATAAAACACTGAGCAAAAGCAACTCAGAGGAAAGGGTTTATCTCACCATACAGCTTCCGGTCCCTCATGAAGGGAGTCAGGATAGGAACNCAAGGCAGGAGCCTAGAAGCAGGACCTGAAGGAGAGGCATGCTGCTTATTGGCTTGCTCCCCAATGGTTGTTCAACCTGCTTTCTTGTACCACCACCTGTCTAGGGGTGGCACTGCCCACAAAGAGCTGGCCCTCCTGCATCAATCATTGACCAAGACAATGCTCTTACAGGCTTGCCTACAGCCAATCTGATGGAGGCGTTTTCTCACTAAGGTTCCTCTTCCCAGTCTGCCTGTGTCAAATTGACAAAAAACAGAAACAGGACAATAGACATGCCCAGCGTGCCTGCATGTGGGACTCTTTATAAGATTCCTAGGGGATACAATCTGAAATGTGGATAAAGCAAGATGTGTGGCCCAGCCCAGCTTCCAATACCAAGCACCATCTGTCCCAGAGCCCACAGGTGGAATGGAAAGTTGAACGTGCTTCATAGTTCCACATGACTCATGAGAACGTAAGAATATTCTTAGCTAACTGAAGAGAGCTAGATAGTCACTTCTCATTTGGATTTAACTAGGGGACCCCTACTTTCCTCAAATGAGGTATCTATCANACTTTTTCTTATTCTTACTTTCTCATATTTTCTCTATATCTCTCCCCCTATCTTTTCACATTTTTCTTGCTAAGATTCATTTTATTTTAAATTATGTATATGTGGGTACACGCATGTGAAGGCAGATGTCCACAGAATCTAGAAGAGGGTGTACAATTTCCTTGGACTGGAGTTCCAGGTGGTTACCTGACATAGATGCTGTGAAGTGTAATTGGGTCCTCTGCAAGAGCAGCAAGTGCTCTTAATTGATGAGCCATTCTCCACCTCCATTCTCATCTTAAAGTTTCCCCCACAATGACTCTGGTAGGAGGTCTNGCTATGTCCCACCTCACCACTGTAAGGAGCAATGTTACCAGAGGTCACCAAGTTCTCACTAGCTTATACCCTGAGCTGTGGAAGTCCAAACTCGATAAATGTTCTGTGACTTCCTCAGGATACTAGTCATTTAAGTGCTAATTGTATTAATATGAAAGTTTATTGATCATTGGTGTTTCCAATTCTTATGTTGGCATCACTAATATACCTTCCACAGTTGAGAAAGCAACTCTCACCAGCTGCCTGTATCTGGTAGAGAGATTTCTTATAGAGCAACACACTGAACTTCAAAACTGAATCTCAGGTGGGAATAGTTCACAGACTCCATGAGGCCTTGGCCATGCCCCTCTTACTATCTNCTCATCTNTGTCTATCTCTTTTCTTCACTGCCTCCTTTGTGATAGTCTCAACTGCCAATTTCATCAGATCTGGAATCACCTGGGAGACCAGCCTCTGGGCTGGGGGAATTATTTTGATTGTGTTAAGTGAAGGGAAAAGACCCATCCACTGTGGGTGGCATCATTCCCTACACAGGGATCCTCAACCATAACAAAGGAGAAAGTGAGCTAAGCACAAGCATTCATCATGCTCTCCCTGACTGGATGCAACATGACCAGCTCCTTCACGCTCCTGCTTCTTTGACTTTCCCATTATAATGGACTATAACTTCAAACCAAGCCAAAATAATCCAAAGAAATTCAGACATCCTTGTAGAATAAATCTTTATAATTAGAAAAGAGTGATACATTTTTAAACTTTTTATTTTTCTTATTTTATGCATATAGATGTTTTGCCTGCATGTATGTCTGTATACCATGTGTGTGCCCACTGCCTTTTGAGCCCAAAAGAGGGTGTCTGATTCCTGGAAATGGAGTTACAGATGGTTGTGAGCCATCATGTCAGTACTGGGAATCAAATACGTTTCTCTTGAAGAACAGCCAGTGCTCTTAACCGACAAGTCATCTCTTCAACCCCAAGCCATCCATTTTTAACATAATTATATTTCTTAGGGAGTTGGTGTAAGTTTTAAAAATTATTTTTGGTTATTTATATGTATGGAGTACAATTTTACTTTAATACTTGATGAGAAAACATTTAAGAA
>LZPO01035229.1:72836-89932 GCA_001675575.1 Neotoma lepida
GAGAGAGAGAGAGAGAGAGAGAGAGAGAGAGAGAGAGAGAGAGAGAGAGAGAGAGAGAGACACTCAATTAAAATCACCTACAGTTTTATCCTCACACCATCTTAAAAAGAAACCACATCTCTCCAGAGAGGTTCCTTCAATTGACAGTAGGAGGAGATGAAGGAGAAAAGCGCCCTGAACTAGAGACATAGGATCCCACAGGCTCCTGACCTCAGGCATTTAAGCCTCTGTTTATACTATTAGTGAGATATACTAGATAATCTGAGTTCCTTCTTCCAGCAGTGGTCCCGACTTCCAAAATTTATGGCTCATTGTATCTTGACTGACTGTAAAGCGCTTGGCTACTTAGGCCTCGTTTGCAGTTGACGCTCTGACTCTAGCAGAGCATCTGCCCCAGGAGAAAAATATTGTTTCTGGCTGTGGCCGCTATAGTCTCTGAATTTTCCACAGTGGCCAGAGATAATTGGCCCAAATGATTTCCCTTTTTCCTCCTTCGCACGATTTTCTCACAGTAAAAGGCCTGTTTGGAGACGGTAAATAACTGTGCCTGTACCCGGCAGGATTGCAGCCCGCTGTGGGAGTTGCACCCCCACGCCCACTCCAAACCGCAAAGCTTCTCAAGTACAAATATGAAAGATGTTTTCTGGATGCGGCGGGGGATTTGGGGGACAGCTTGCTGAAGGACTTTGTGTTTTTTCCAGCTTGCGGTGAAATGAGTTAAGTGTACTCCAGACAGGCAGCAGATAAGGGCCCGGAGGTAACCCTGCAGTGTGATGATTTTTTTTGGGGGGGGAGGAGGGAGATTTGGAAATTCCCGAATAGATTATTCCAGCAAGTGCTTAACACTAGGGAGGAACAGTTGCCTGCACTTGGAGGGGACAGAGAGATTGGATCTAGTTGCAATCGGCTGGTGGTCATATCAGGCGAGGACAACTTATTGTTTCAGTTGCTGCCCAAAAAACGTCATTGCTGACATAAAGAATCGAAAAACGAGAAACGTGCATCACCATCCAGAACCTGTTATTGTCGGTTTCCTGCTCCTGAAAGGAAAGAAAATCCGGACCATAAACCTTAGATTTACCCGGGTCGTGGTCTCCTGATGCCCTCTACTGGCCGCGATGGCACACTGCGGATGCCTGCATTGAGAATCGGGGGGTCGGGGGGCGCTAGGAGTCAATGAATAATTGTTAAATGATAAGAGAAGGATTCGGGTTGAGAANGAGGGAAAGACAGGATGCAGGGACACGGGCACAGAGGACAACAGAAGTCTCAGTCCACAGAGCTCAATATATTGTGGATAGANGGTAGCTGTCAGTATTGACAGGCAATAAAGTGAAGGATTCACGAATAAGGGAGGAAGAAAGAAAAGGAGACAGGAAAAGGGAAGCTGAAGGGATGGAGCGAGGGAGGNCACTGGGCACCGAAGTAGCTGGCCCAAACTGTATTTCTCTCTCATCTGTCTTCTGAACAGAAAATTCTCCAGATACTTTCTGAAGACTTTATGTTTGAGTCTCTGGAAAAGCTAGCCACAAGTACTATATCTTGACTTCTATGGAGTCACCAACTCTAAACTGTTTTCAAAGGTAAAATATTAGCTGTGGCGTGGACCAATTAGAAAGTTTGGGGTGCCCAGATGAAGGAACTTGTAACCTACCAGAAGCAGGGAGTTCCATTGTCCTTGTATGAGAAGTTGTGGTGGTATTTTATCTATGTCCCCCAATAAAATTTATCTGAGGATCAGAGGAACAAGGTCATCTGCTAGTCTTACAGTTAGCACACGCCCTTAATCCTATCACCTAGCAAGGGTCTGTCTGGATCTCTGTGAGTTTCAGGTCACACTAGGAAAAAAGTCAAGCATGGAGACACACGCCTTTAACCATAGAATTCTGGAGGTCTATACAGACAGGCAGAAAGTGACAGAGATGGGTGATAGGAGGAAGTGATGTACCTAGGCTGAAAGAGTCAATGGGAGAACAGAACAGAAAGGAATATAGATGTGGAGGTACAGGAAGTCAGACACACTCTGTTTTGGAGGCAGCAGCGTTGGTGAGGTGAGGCTGGTANCTGTTCCTAATTCCTCTGATCTCTGTCAGACTTTCACCCCTATTCCTGGCTCCGTGTTTTATTTAACAAGACCATTTAGAAAATCCTTNTTACAAGAAGTACTATTCCAGTTTGAATCATTTCACCAAAAGTGTGTTTGTGGTACACATCACAGGTCACAACTGATGGAACCAANACTTCTCACAGTCCCCTACCACATGCCTACTGATGACTGGGAGACAATTGAAGCTGACATCCATATGCAAGTACTTGCTTCACTACCAGGTGACTGGGCTTGCTCCTACGGACTTCCAGGTCTCTTAACTGTTGTAAAATGTCCCAGTAAGTGAAACTGCAAAAGCAAACAGACCCCTTCATCATCTTTTTCCACTTACATAACAGCACCAAGAAAATGCTCCTTTCCACATAGAGACAGACGGGGGCCTCTAGGTCTCCTCTTTCTGTAGCCCCAGCCTCTTATACGGCTCATCCTGGGTTAGAAGAGCAGATATTGGGAACAGGCAAAAGTACCTTGTCCTGAATACTGCCATTTTGACTTCAGACTCCATTTTACCTGTAGGGTAAAACAAAGTTCAGGTTCCCAAGCCCTAGGGGAGCTGGGGACCTTCCAATAGCTGACCCACCACCTCCTTAAACAATAGAAATGGTCTGTTATGCATCTTTAGTTCTCTGGAAACATTATGGCTGTAATAACAGAAAGAACAAATTAATCTGATTGGTTGGGCCGAAAAGCTTACATTCTGTGTCAGTTGACAATGGTGGAACACGTGGGGAAAGTCCCTGATCCTTGAATCCTGATTGGTGGAAAAATGTAACCATAACTTGGCACAGATGTTTGTGGGTTCTGTGCATAAATGCTTGCTGAAAAGAATGCTTGGGGACACAGTCAGCTCCTGAGTCTGTACTGTGGTCCCTGATCAATCATTTCTGTAGTGCTACCCACTAATAAATCTTGCTTTGCAGAACCCCTTGTGCCTGCTTGGGTTGATTTGGAGCCTTGGACCCACAACACAGAGAGACCCAGAAATGGCATCATCTATGGAATTCTTTGGCTACCGTCTGGGCCACACTCAGCTCTAGGGGATGCTAGAATTGTGATCTAGCTGTGTGCCCAAGAATATACATTCTGGTGAACAATTATATTCTTGTCCATGACTACCAAAACTTCTAGTCATACCCTATCCAAATTCCTCATTAGCAGAAATCCTTTATATAGTCTGTTACACCTCTTCAAACGCATAGCCCTAGGCCAGGTGATGGTGNCACATGCCTTTAATCCCAGCACTCAGGAGGCTGAGGCAGGTGAATCTCTGAGTTTGAGGCCAACCTGATCCACAGAGCAAATTCCAGGATGGCCAGGTATACAAAAAGAAACCTTGTCTTAAAAAAAAAAAACCATAGCCCTAACATTTATGAATCATGTTGCTTTGAACAAACTGCAAACACATCACAGCTCCATTCTNTTTGGCATACAGTGGCTGATAACAGTGGTAACATAAAGATTATGTGAACTAACATACATAAGGCATTCAACAAGATGCCAGNTGATAGCATGACCTTTTACACCTTGGGTTTTCCTTTTTCCAAATCAAAGTAGTTGATTAAATTTCTATTAGTTTTGCATTGTGCTTGAAGCATCATGGCGGTAGGTACTTCATCCCTCTCCTCAGATGATTAAGTCTGTCGTGATGATGAAACATCAGTAGATAAGACTGGAGTGTAGCTTGGTAGCAGAGTGGTTGTTTAGTATTCTTGGGACTCTGGGTTCCATCTCCAGCATTACAAAGANAAAGAGAAAAGGAAGGATGGAGGGATATATAAGGGGAAGAAGGAGNCGGGGAGGGGGGAAAAAGATTCATGAATACATTAAGTCATCAAAAGAATAATTTTAATAACAAAAAGAAGGCTGGGGGTGGAAGCTCACACCCATAATCCAAACACTTGGGAGACTGAGGCAGTAGGATTGCTGCAAGTTTAAGGTCAAGCCTAGGCTACCTAGTGAGTATAGCTTGGGCTACAAAGTAATATTCTGTCTCAAAATAAAAACCATAACAAAATGAAAGGAGGAAGGGAGAGAAGGAAAAGAAGGGTAGGGGAAAAGGAAAACAAATGATTATTCCTAAATTAGCCGTGCATGCAACAGAATTTTCAGAGAAGTTAACATTGAAGTACCCTCATTTAAAAATAAGACCCTCATTCAAAATAATTTTAAACTAATAGCCTCTGCTTGAATAGACCTGAGTTCCGAGCTTCCTAGAAATGCTGACAAGAGGCTCCGGGAATTGAAACAGTATAAAGTCACAAAGGTCAGGATGCCCGGAGGACTGTCTGAAAGCAACTGATTAACCACAGAATGTCCCAACTCCGGAGATAGTCTTATAGGAGATGTGACAAACAAACAGGTCAAACTTAAGGATGAAATAACTAGATAACTCAGGAACCTAAAAGTAAGCAGAGATAAGCCGCAGGAACTGTAAAAATTCCTAAGAGTAAGCTAGTAAAAAATAAACTGTACTAACCCCCTCCCCTTTGAGAAATCTTGTGACTTTTGCCTTTAAAAACTAAGCTCACAGAGCAGGGACAGATCTCCTCTCTGTCTTGCCTCAGGGCACTGCAGATGGGATCTCCCTGCCTGGCTTGTATTTCGAGAGAATAAACCTTGCTGTTGCATTCTGGACATCNTCGGTCTCCGGTNGTCTTTTTGGNGGTCCAAATCTGGACATAACAAACATAGACTGCTATGTGGAAGATAGGATTTGGAGCAGAAGAGTGGGAGTTGGGTTTGAACAATGGGTGAGAACGGACAGAGAGAACACCAGAGAAGGATGAGTGACAATGAAAAGTCAAATAAAGGAACTGGGGAGAAAGCCAAGGAAAAGCTGAGAGACTTTTTCTAGATAGTCTTGAATAATAACATGTAGCCCTAGAAAGGTGATCTGGTGCTAGCATGCAGACCAACAGCTGTGCTAAGAGAGCCAGTGAGCCAATGACCAGCGCGTGGAAATGTGTCAGAGAAGCAAAAAGTAGGAGTCATAGGCACAGGCTCCCTAGTCAAACCTTGGCTCTGCCATATAAAACCTCATGACCTCAGAAATTTCCCCAGCCTCTGTGTGAGAAACTTGCCTGACTCCATTTTGAAGGCAGAAGCCATTATGCTGTATTGTTCAAAATAAGTTTTTATTTACTATAAGAGCTGAATTGCTCTCTGTCTCCTGGAACTGACCTTCCCCAACCATGACCTTGACTTGTTTTTGAGAATACCCTGACCTTCCCTGACCCTCCCTGAACCCTCCCTAGTCACATGGTGACCATATGATTTTTTTTTTATTTATTTTTTGTATTTCCTTATTGCCTCATTGTCTCTCTTCTGGAAAATTACTCATGATTTTATTCCTTAAAAGGGACCCAAGAAATGGATTTGGNGTTANTCTCTTTAACTCAATTTAGGAGGCAGTCACTGGCCAGCTGCTGGGTGCACCCCAATAAAAAATCAAGCTTGCTTCAAATTTGGCTCAAATTGTGGTAGTGGTCTTATTCTCATGGTTGGGATTAACATCTTCTGCAGGCCCCAGCAACATTCAGCCCATCCACCCAAATTTTAAACTCAGATCTTTGCTCTGGAACTCTGGGGTACTGAGGGGCTGCCTCAGGAGGCACGTGCCTTGAGACATTCTGAGGCTCTGAGGCTGCCTTCAGTTTGAGGACTGGCCCTGATTCTTTAATTTCTCTAATTGATCCTATCCTTTTTAATCACCTCCCCATGTGGGGCGACTGATAGCAGATTCTCCGCACTCTCTTCACTACCAAAGAAAAGGAATGGATTCTCATGAAAGCAACTGAAGCAATCCCTAAAATAGCTCCANTGGCTGATGACCAGAGGGCAGAGGTGATTGACCACATTCTGCCAAGAAGGAGACCTCAATGGGACTACAACACAGAGAGAGGTAGGAGGTTACTCCGTGAGTACCACCATGTTCTGCTAGAAGGGATAAAATAGGCAGCCCAAAAGCTCATTAACCCATCTAAGGTAATAGATGTGAAACAGGCCCAGATGAATCGCCTTCAGCTTTCCTGGAGTGCCTCCTGGACACCTATCAGTTACACACTCCTATAGACCCAGAAGACCTGTCAAACCTCAAGGTGATTAACCTGGCCTTTGTTACTCAATTGGCCCACGATAAATGTAGAAAGATACAAAAGATGGATGGGTTTGCAAGAAAGAACAGGTCAAAACTTTTATAGATAGGCCTGAATGTGTTTGACGGTAGAGACAGCCAAGAAGATCTTCTGATAAAGAAGATGGGGTGTGCCACTNTGGCTGCACTACAAGNCCCAGCTACTTTCAACTCNACTCATGCACACCNTGATAAAAAGAGGAGACTTTTACGAAAGGACCAATGANCCTACTGCAAATCAATGAGTCANTGGAAAAAATGAGTGTCCAAGCTGGAAGCAGGTAGCNGTCCCCCCAACCCAAGCCAATCCTAGCTATGGAGGATTAGCAAGGTTGAGGCTCCTTCAAAGTAGGCCCCCAGGAGTCTATGGTAACCTTCATCAACCTGNAAAATTTCTAGTGGACACAGGGGCTACTCATTTGATNTTACAGGAGCCTCTGGGGCCCCTTATCAACCAAACAATGGAAGTATGGGGACCACAGCGGGTGTCAAAGAATGCAAATGGACCACTGTAGTGGTATTTGCTCCGCCCATGACCCTGGGCTATATACAGCCCAAAGGAGGCAGTGCTTGCAGCCAGGGTACGTAATCCCTTGAAAAAGGAGCTACAGGAGGGACACAGCCCCTTCTCCCGGCTCCTGGCTGCGAGGTGGATTCGCTCCTGGTCAAATCAGAGGACAACTTCTATTGTCTACTCCATTCTGTAACTGTGAGTGTATTTCCTCAATTTATATCTTAATAAATTCTGTTACCCCTTTGATAGTTTACACNTGGANTTNTCACAATAGACCACTGACTGGACCGTTAACCTCGGACAAGGAACTGTGACTCCTTCTTTTATTTATTCTTTTATTATGACTCATCCCTTTACTGGGGTGGGACCTCTTGAACAAGCTCCAGGCAACGATATTCTCAGGAGACCCTCCGAGGTTGCAACTGGGAGGCCCTGCTAAGGCTTTAACTATAACCTGCCCAATAAGTGAGGAATATCTGCTCCTCCAAAATCCANCCCTGGAAGGGGATGGGAAAAGTTGCTGATCCAGGAAATTTCTACAGTTTGGGCAGAAAACAATCCTGGCTTGGCAAAACATGTGCCACCTGTCATAGTGCAACTAACATCGGGGGCAATGCCCATTTGAGTCAAGCAGTACCCCATCAGTTCAGAAGCCGGGGAAGGGATTAAGATTCAGATTCCTTGCCAGTCAGCCTGGAACATCCCCTTGTTGCCAGTCCAAAAGACTGGAACTTGAGACTATACACAGACCAGTACAAGACTTGAGGGAAGTGATCAAGAATGGCAGAATCCATTTACCCAACTGTTCCAAGTCCCTCTACTTTGCTCAGGTTATTACCACCAGAGCATAAATTTTACACTATATTGGACTAAAAGATACATTCTTCTCCATCCCTCTGTCAAAATTAAGTCAGCCCATCTTTACATTTGAATGGGCTGACCCTGAACTGGGGATACCAGGACAACTAACCTGTACCAGACTTCCTCAAGTCTTCAAAAATTCTCACACAATCTTCAATGAATCACTCAACCAGTATTTAAGTCTCTTCCATAGTAAGTACCCTGAGGTAACCTTGCTTCAGTATGTAGATGATTTATTATTGGCTGCTGAAGATGAGGAGGACTGTTTAAGAGCCACCAGAAGCCTTTTGGAAACTCTAGCCTGATTAGACTACAGAGTTTCTAAAAAGAAAGCCCAAATTTGCTCACCCCAGATGACCTACTTGGGATATGAGCTGAGAGAAGGGAAAAGATTGTTGTCTCAGGCCTGCATAGCAGCCATATTGTAGATTCCAACTCCAACCACTAAGAAACAAGTTAGAGAATTTCTGGGAGTTGTTGGATATTGCTGTCTTTGGATACCTGAGTTTGCTGAAATTGCCAAGCCCTTGTACTCTGCTACGGCTGGGAGCAACATCCCTTTGGAATGGACTGAGGGACATGAACAGGCTTTTAAGAACTTAAAAGAAGCCCTGGTACAGGTCCTGGTATTAACTCTCCCTGATATCGCCAAGCCCTTTCAACTTTATGTCCATGAAAGAAAGAGCATGCCAAAGGAGTCCTGACTCAGATCCTGGGTCCCTTGAAAAGGCCAATAGCTTACATCTCAAAGAGAATGGATCCTATAGCCTCTGGATAGCCTCCTTGTATAAGAGCCATCACAGCCACTGCGATTCTTGTAAAAGAAGCTGAAAAGCTCACGTTGGGACAGATTCTAACTGTAATAGCTCCACATGCTGTGGAAGCCCTGCTAAGTGATATCGCCAACCAGAGAATGTCTAATGCCCATCTGACCCAGTGCCAAGCCCTTCTTTTAGATAAGGACAGACTGACTTTTGATAAATCCTTGGCCATTAATCCCACCATCCTCCTGCTAGATGATGACCTTGAGAAGCCCATCCATGATCACCTGGAGATGCTGGACATTGTCTAAGGTATACATGACAGATGTTCCTCTCACTACCAGACATGCATATCTCTATATGGTGGCAGTAGTTTCATTCAAGAAACCAGGGATGCTGGGAAAGTGGTGGTCACAGGCCAGAAGGAAGTCATTTGAGCACAAGCCTTGTCAAGAGGCACATCCACCCAGAGAGCAGAAATAATTGCTTTGAAACAGGCTTTAAAATGGGCTAAAGGAAAAAAGGTGAACATCTACACAGACAGCTGATATGCTTTTTCCATGGCTCATGTTCATGGACAGACAGATAAACAGTGGGGCTTACTCACCTCAGAAGGAAAGACTGTTAAAAATAAATATGAAATTGCCCAGTTGCTAGAGGCCATCTGTCTACCAACTGAACTGGTCATTACTTACTGGCCTGGACACCAAAAAGACAAAAGAACCCAAATTCAAGGTGACAACCATGTAGATCAAGTTTCCAAAGAGGCTACTCTGGGGGAATCCAAGCCCATGACTGTCCTGGAACTATCTGCTGTCCCTGAGTCCCCAGTTTGCCTCTGTTAAGATGTTCCTGAGTATGATCCAGAAGAGATGAAGTCATATTCTGACTTGGTCCTTTCCATCTAGGTTCAAGCTGGTCAGTTTTGAAGCAGACTAAAATAGCATCTTCAGGATGGAATGGGTGATGAGGTGGGTGGTACCCAACAGGTTGAGCAGGAGAGCCACAACAGATGGTAGATCTTACCTGATGGAAGACTTTGCATGCCAAAGGTACTGGGCCAAACCTGGCTAACTGCCTTGCATCATGCCACACACTTGTCACCTAAGAAGATCTCAGAACTCATCCCACCTCATGTCTGGATATGTGAACACTGAGGAAAACTTCAGAGCATTTCAGACTGCCACCTGACCTGTACCCAGGTAAATGCAAAGAAGGACATGCTTCCCCCAAGCCAATGGAGTCAAGGTGCATTACCTGGTAAATTTTGGGAAATAGACTTCACAGGAGTCAAGCCAAGACTATATGGCTACAAATATCTGCTGGGTTTTGTCAATACCATCACAGGCTGGGTAGAGGCCTTTCCATCCCTAACAGAAATGACCCAAGTGGTGGCTAAGAAATTAATAATGGAAATTATTCCCAGATTTGGCCTCCCCATATCTCTGGAGTCCAACAATGGCCTGGCCTTCAGGGGCAAGTTATCTCAATTGTTCTCTAAGGTTCTTAACAAAAATCAGAAACATCATTGTATGTATCATCCTCAGAGCTCAGGAAAAGTAGAGAGAATGAATACAACTTTAAAGGAGATTTTTTTTTAACTAAACATACTCTTCAAACCAGTGGTAACTGAGTTGACCTCTTGCCTTATGTCCTTCTCAGAGTCCAATTTACCCCCTACTGAGAAAAGTCCACCCCATATGAAATAGTCTATGAACAAACACCTCCCATGATCCCTCAGGTACATGCCAGACTGTTATCAGATTGCCCCACTCCAATCTCTGAGTCCTTAAAAGGATTGCAATTAACTTTGGATAAGATTCTCCCACAGGTCCAGGCTGCTCAACTTGTTGGGTACCACCCACCTCATCATCCATTCCATCCTGGAGATGCTATTTTAGTCTCCTTCAAAACTGACCAGCTTGAACCTAGATGGAAAGGACCTTATGTCATGATTCTCTGGATTCCTACTACTATTAATGTCACTGGTATTTCTGCCTGGATTCATGGCTTATACCTCAAGAAGGCATCTGAGGAACTCACAGAAGAGGAGCTCAATCCCCCAGAGGTGGAAAATGACTGAAAAAGGACCATTAAAAATCAAACTTTTTATAAGATTTGACTGTCTAACATAACTTTGTATTCTTGCTGTTGAAATTTGCATCATGACTGTCCTATGACTAACAATTTCATTGTTTTGTTTTCAGCCTATGAAAACAGAGCTTAAATGCATCTTGACAGGGAAAATAAAAGGCACCCCTATCATATTGTCTTGCCATGCAAAAGATTAACTTTATCCACCAGGGCCTAGAGTTTGGACAAAAGAAGGGGATCAAATAGTCTTTAGCCAGATGGATGGAGGATTCTTGGGATGGACTAATCTAGGCTACCACCCTGAGGTTCTGGCAGCTGGCTCTGCCCTGGTCGATTCCTTGAGAGCCTAGCCTCATGCTGGCAGTACCAGTGAGAGCCACATTTACCTCCCCCAGCTTTGGGAAGTTGCTTTATCCACCTGCAGCAGGCATTTATATCCAGTGCCAGCTGCTCAAGTGCTCAGCTGTACAGCAGGGCCTCTTCAAAAAGCCATGCCTCTGTACACCAAGCCTACCTGAGAGACTGCAGTAGCCAGGAAGCTGTGTCCTTTTGGGGGTGGAACCATATGTAGGAAGTTTTCTTATCAGACTGCCTTTGGCTCATCAGCCCCCAAATAATGACATGGAGACTTATTATTAATTATGAAAGTTGGGCCTTTAGCTTAGGCTTATCCCCAACTAGCTCTTATAACTCAGTTTAAACTGTTTCTGTTAATCTATGTTCTGCCACGTGGCTTGGTTACTTCTGCTCTGTACCATATGTCCAACTTCTTCAGAGTCTCACTGGTGTCTCTCTGGTGTAATCAGCATGCCTAGATTCCTTCTCCTCTTCCTCTCTCTCCCCAGAAATCCTTCTCATCTCTCTGGCCTAGCTATTTGCCATTCAGCTCTTTATTAAACCAATCACAGTGACACACCTTCACACAGTGTAAACAAATATTCCAAAACACTCCAATGCATCACTTACTTAATCACCTGTCAGATAAACAATTCTAGAGTCATTGCTGCTCAACAATATTATTAAGACATTCCCCCCATCAAAGATTTGACAGGGAAACGTAAGTCGAGGGGAGAATGAGAAAACTACCTGACTCCATTTTGAAGGCAGGAGCCATCATGCTGTGTTGTTCAAAATAAGTTTCTATTTACTATAAGAGCTGAGTTGCTCTCTGTTTCCTGGAACCTGACCTTCCCCAACCATGACCTTGACTTGTTTTTGAGAATACCCTGACCCTCCCTGACCCTCCCTGAGNCTTCCATAATGGTGACCACCTGATGTTATTTTGGTTTTTTTTTTTTTATTTCCTTGTTGCCCCGTTGTCTCTCTTCTGCAAAACTACTCATGATTTTACTCCTTAAAAGGGGCCCAAGAAATAGATTCGGAGCTGTTCTCTTTAACCAGGCTTAGGAGGCAGTCTCTGGCTAGCTCTTGGGTGCACCNCAATAAAAAAAATCAAGCTTGCTTCAAATTTGGCTCAAATTGTGGCAGTGGTCTTATGCTTGCCATTGGGATTAACATGTACCTCCATTTCGTCATCAGAAAATGAGTGACAATCTTTCATAGAGTATCAGGCTACCCAAAGCATGCAAGCAGTTAGAGAACCTGGCCTGTAGCGAGCCCTCCGCCAGGGATCACACTAGTTGATGACAACACAAGGTATTCTGTTTATCAGGCCAGTACGCACTGTAACAGGCCCCCAGACCTTAGCACAACTGGCTCAATGATGGAAGTACCATTCAGACCATAAAACTCAGCATGTAGACAGCACCACCTGTGAAAACAGAAACAAGGGCTTAATTCATCAAATCCCACAGCTCTGGGAAAGTTTGGAAATGTACTAGCCTTGCCTTTTGGCTTCTGTAGTTCTGCTTAAAGCTAACTGTTCTTGTTAACTGAACATAGCTTTTGTATNTAAAAACTCACCCTGAGAAAGGCTCAGTGCTACACTGGGATCCTGAACATGGAGTATAATCACCAGTCGGCTAATAATGACTTTCTATTGTCTTAAACCCATAGCTAAGCACTCCTCTCTAATAGATACCCAGCAACACTTACTGTGTTGGTATTGGAGTCCCTCTGGCTTTACTCCATAGCTCTGAGCAATAGAGCATCTCTCCCACTTGGTGATAATGGACTACCTGGAACCACAAGGCCCCAGGAAAGTTAATGAGCTTCTTTCTGTCCCCTCACCTCCCAATTCCTAGATCCAGGCACTTTGATCCAAGCACAATTCAAAATAANACTTCTTCCTGAAAGCTAAGACACAGTCTCCTGGGACTGGCATTATAAAGCAGGAGGATTGACCGCCTTAATAAAAAACATATTTTCTTACCTTCTGGAAGCTGGAAATCCAAGACAAGAGGCCTGCTGGTTTGGTCTCTTCTGAGGTCCCTCTCCTTCACTTACAGATAGCTACTCTCTCACTGTGGCCTTGTGTGGCCTTGTGTGGCCTGTGTGTGCACATCCCTCGTGTCTCCTGTGTGTCTTAATTTCCTCTTATTATTATGACAATCGATTGAATTCAGGCCTTCTCTGTGTCCTAAATGCAAATCAGTCTCCTTAAACGGGCAAGCTGCAAATACAGTCACATTCTGAACTGCCAGGGTTAAGGCTTCAAAATATACTTAAAACAACACCTACAAAACTTTATTTTACAACATGTACATTTGAAAGATACTGTTAGGTCTCTAATGGCTAACTGAGGTACTTATTTAATCTATCAAAGTGAACCTAGCCACCAGGTTCTCCCAGCATCCCTCAGTACCTACCCATTACAGGGTATGGCTGGCAAACCCTGCCCCTACCCTAAACATCTCTAGCTCAGAGGCTCAGCTGCCCTTCCCCCAGCTGCCCTTCCCTATATAATCCATCCATTTTGGTTACCTGGCCCTTTTTGTCTACCCTTTACTCTCTGGACCTCTTGGCCTGGGCTACCTCACTCAGAGGTACCCTCTGACTTGCCCTCTCTTCCCCTCTCTCCTTTCACGGTCCAGTTTAGCTTGCCAGCCATGTTCAGCCAATACTCTTCCCTCTGCCTGCTTCTCCCTTATATCTACAACAAAAACTCCATATTTTGGGAGTAGTTGTGCCCTCCTCCTTTTATTTCACTTTCTTATTCATCCGGTGCCCAAGCCACAGGATTGGCATGTGAGTTCCCTTCCAAGGAACGCCATGTCTCCAGACCACACTGCTGATCTGACTGTCCTGTGGTTTGAATGGATCATTTGATTCTGCTGGCTTCTACCACTCACNGTATTTGGCTCCAAATTCTGGAGTCTGACATTCCAGAGCTTCTTCCATCCACCTACTCTAACCATCCGTCTCCCTTTTCTTACTTGGAAAGTGTCCTCTCTCTGGCTCCTGGAGTCTGCTATACCTTCCGGGGCACCCACCACATGGGCATCTCCTTTCTATGGTCTTTGGGGCCCCAGCTCAAAGCTCTAAGACACTCCTCTCCCTCTATTGGAACCGTCCATTTTCCCAAGAGCTTCCCAGTCCACCTCCTCAACTGTTTTCTCCTCTACCTACTCTACTCATCTCTACTCCTCTATCAGGTAAGTGTCACCATGAAGCTGCCTGCTTTGTCTACTTTTACTACGAAAGCCACACTGGTGTGCAGGAAGCTCCTCTCCCCCTATTGGGCCCCTATCAAGTGTTAAGGGACGCCTCTCTTCTGTGGTTTTGGACATTTCTCTCTGACAAGTCTCTCAGTCTGCTTGGGGATGCCCCAGATTTAAATTGTGTTATCACACTTATCCCCTCTTCTCCTTCATGGCCTCTCTCCTCTTCCTGGAACTTCCTCACCTTCTNCTAGGAGCTGCTTGCTAAGTTCCACAGCTTTCCTACATGCTCCTGGGTTTGTAACCCTTTCCTCCCCTTCTTCTAGGAGCTGGGTCTGTAACCCGTTCCTCACCTNTTCCCCCTTGNAGCTACCTGCTCTANCCCTCCTCATGCCCTCTTGGGCCTGTACTTTGTGATTTTCCTTGCTTCCTCCCCTTAGAAGCTGCCTGCTAAGTCCCACAGCTTCCTTTAGCCCTTTTGGGCTCTGTGACCTTGTCCCTCCTGTCTCCCAACTCCCTCTTGGAATTCTTGCAGCTTCCTTATGCCCCCACAGCCTCTGTGTTATTGAAACCTTCCCTTGGATGGAGCTCCAGCTTGTTCCTCACAGCTACACTGTTCTCTGCCTCTCAGCTTCCTCTTGCAGTTTCTGGAACCCCTCCCTCCACACGGCAGGGTTCACTTCACAACCCTTCCTCCTTTTCTCCTTGGACTCAATTCTTTCCTTGGACTCAGAGATTTGATTAAAGCCTCGCCATCTTACTGCAAGTGGCTTGGCCTCAGAACAGCTCAATGACCAAAAATGGCACACTTGAGTTCCAGATTCCCACAGATTGTAACAACTTCTGCCACCACTCAAGCAAATTATTCCCAAGTCTCTTATCTCTAAGGTTTTTCAACTTCCCACTCTTGAAAATCTTTCATGTCTATAATTTCTCTGTGCTCTGCTCTCAACAAATCTTTAAAGACTATTGTGTAAACAGTCTTTATCTTAAGATCTGTAAATTCAGTGGGTATGGTTAAAGAATCTGTAAAATCTGTAACAAAAAAGTTAGCTTAAAACTTGTAACAGGGATTGAATCTTAATTTGCTATGTGTGATTCAACTCTTAGTCAGAAAACTAGATGTACTTACTATATATGTAATTCAACCCATGTTTAGGAAAACAGATGTTTTTAAAGAGTAACTGTGTGGCTCTCCTCCATCTTGGCTAATGACTTCATCAAGATGGAAGCAACCATGTGACTGGCAGTCATCTTTATTGAGGTTAAAGAGTACATGCTATGTGACTTCACCATCATCAGATGACCACGTAGTATAAAGCAGCAATTATAAAACTTCTTAGTCCTAATGAGCTCTCCATTTATCATTGTATCTACTTTTCAGACTAAAGAGACAACAGCAGGTCTACAATAGCCTCCTNTATGTGTTTTCAAGGTTATTCCTAAAATCAGGTATACTTAATCAGAAATGATCCTCAAAGGCTTCAGAGATCTGCTAAATATGGCATTTCAAATATTTAATAAAAATCTTCCCATTGTAGACAGAAATGCCAACTCATAGCAGGAAAGCTAAGGTCTCCAAAGAAGATAGATGGGGCATGATGACTCCATCAGAATTGCAGTAACACTAACCATTGAGAAAAACTGCCCCATGCTTCGTCTGCCACTAGGGCCCTACACAAATTGTGAACACTTTTGGTTTGATTGTCCTACTTTGCCTGATCATAGAAAAGTCAGTTTTCCCAAGTTCCTTCTCCACAGGAAAATCTCTCAGACTGGGGTCTGCAGTGAAGGCCAATGCTGCTCTGTGTGGCAGCTGAAGGTTAAATACTGTCCTATACAAGCCTAAGACCAACCACTGTCCCCAGTGAAGCCATTGAGACCACAGAAGTCTAGGGCAACTGTCTAGGTAATGGTTGAGTCTCTGCCATTTTAATGGATACATATGCCATTTAGATTATACTTCCTGCTATAATTTATCCTTCTCAGATCTCTGATGATATTGACTGACTGTCTGACTGTCCTTTAACAGCAGCAAGCTTACNTGCTCCTCCCTTAAGGCTACAGTAGCCTTCTCATCAGAAGTAAAAATNAGGCCTAGGGCCTCACTTTCCTAGAGCTATAACTGGGGCTCCTGCTGAGAAAGGCATACACAGTTTACCTTGCTACCAGCCTCTGAAAGGAGATAAACCTACAAACAGATTTCAAAGTAACTTTCTACTATTTTTTTTAAAGGAACTTGCTTTATAATAACTGCTCTTACTAATCAACCACCTATGTCTCGTGGTAAGTGATTGGATAGAATAAAGTTCAAAGTTTATGTAAGTTCTGAGGGTCTAGGAAAGTGTTCTAAGGTATATAAATACAAGTTGTAAAGGTCTAAGGACATGAAACCTTAAGTAAGTTGTGAGTCTCTAAAAAAGTGTTTGAAGGATATGATAAATGCAAGTTGTAAAAGTCTAAGAAATGAGTTAAGGTCTATGAAAATAAAAACTATTTCATATTTCTTTCCTCTTCACTATGCTATTGTTATACTAAAACTTCTAAAGCTCAACATATCAACATGGGTCAATGGAGTCTGATAAGCTGCNAAAGCATTGAGTACTATTATCAGTCACAAGCTCAGGATTTTAAATTTCCTTTCGTTGTGTTCTAAGAATAGACTTAAAAGTGCTTTCTCAATTGTGCTAAAAACATCTCTGTCCAATCTACATATCCAGCCCTCTGGAAAGAATATTAATGCTTTTAACCCAGAATCATTTTTGGATCCCCAAGCTTTGACTATGATTCAGAGGTGGGAGCCCATTGCCTTTTCTACATCATGGATTTCAATGCAGATGACAAACAGTGGTAACGCTAACATATCTAACACTTTTATCTCTTTGTAAACTTGAAAAATTCNGGTAAGCTTCAGAGAGTCGACTTGGATCCATCTCTTGCAGGTCAAATGGACTCCTGATAAGCACTACTATCAACCAACAGCCTAAGTTTCCCTGCCTACTGTCTATTCCTGAGGGTGGGGCTTTTCCCTAGTGTTGGGACTCCCTTCCCACAGCTACCAGGACTA
>LZPO01035231.1:5260-17306 GCA_001675575.1 Neotoma lepida
AAACACTAAAGAAAAATTAATATATTTATTTAAATCCCAAGGTCCAAACAAACAGAACTGTCATTTACATCAGATCACCACCCATAAGATTCCAGTGAGCAAACAGCTTGAGAGTCAGTGCTTGTCAGGGTTTACTGTTCACATGGGTCACTGTGGACCTTGATGAATATGTATATTTTGAGTATGGGCTTGAGTGGACATGAATGTCAGCATTTCTATTGCATTTCTACCNGGATCCATGGCTATCAAAGGAGGAATTTGATAGAGATCAAACACTGATTCCTATTCAAGCTCTAAGGAATTTGGTAAAATCACACAAGTCCAAGCCTTGTCCTCTTCCATGAAACCTGAACTTTTTTCCCCTGAAGCATCTCAAGACACAGAAATCACTGGTATAAGCACTGCTAGTCCTTAGCCATGAAATCTCTTAACCCTGCTTGTGATGACAGGTGTCCCACTGCCTTTCCTATTTTTTTCCTTCCTTCCTTCCTTCCTTTCTCCTTTCGTTTTTGTACTTAGTAAAATTCTAGAATTCAAATACCTCCCCCCNAAAAATGGAAAAAAATGGGATTTCAATGGAGTGTCACAATGGGCATTGTGCTGGATAGTTTTATGTCAACTTGACACAAGCTAAAGTCATCTGGGAGGAGGGAGCCTCAATTAAAAAAACGCCTCCAGGGTTTCTCTCCATAAACTGATAGAAGGCTGTACACAGGGAGGTGACAGGATGATGACACACACAGACATTGCTGAGGTCAACACCCACACAGTTCATTGAACATGGAGAGGTTGACCTGGTGTCTCTAGGGAGCCTTCACCCCTGAGGTCGAGGCTCTTTGGTGCAAGAAGGTTCTTTGCAGGCTACCAAAAGAGAAACAGGAACAAAACCACAAAACCTTTAACCTACAATCTGCCCTGTTTGCAAGAGGTGCTGGGACAATGATGGAGTAGAACTTGTGGGAGTGGCCAACCAATGTCTGATTTACTTTGAGGCCCATTCCATGAGTGGGATTCCATACCTGATACTGCTTGGATGGCCAGGAATTAGAGACTGGATAGCCCAGAGACCTACCTAGGTTAGAACCAAATAGGACTGGTCTTAAAGAAGGAAAANAAAGATAAATGAAATGATTCCTAACAATATTCTGCTAAACTCATAGATTAGTGCCTTGTCCAGTAGTCATCAGAGACGGTTCCTCGGGCAGCAGGTGGGAATGGATGCAGAGACCCACGGCCAGACATTTTTCAGNGAGAGAGAGTCTAAATTAGAGGTCTCTATTGGGTCCCTTCCCTTGGAGGAGAATCCCATGGAAGAGTGAACAGAAAGATTGTAGGAGTCAGAGGGGATGGGAGACACCAGGAGAACATGGCCCACCAAATTAACTAAGCAAGACTCGTATGGGCTCTCAGAAATTGAAGCACCAAGCACAGGGCCTACAATGTCTGCAGGAGGTCCTCTGCATATGTGTTGTGACTGTTAGCTTGGTGTTTTTGTGGGACTCCTAACTGTGGGAGCATGTGTGTCTTTTACTCTTTTGCCTGCTCTTAGGACTCTTTTCCTCCTGTTGGGTTGCCTCATCCAGCCTTGATGTTAGGATTTTTGCCTTGTCCTATTCAATAAGACTTATTGCATCTTGTCTTGATGTGTTTGGTTGTTGTCTCTTGGAGGCCTGCTCTTTTTTGAAGGGAGATNGAGAGGAATTGGGGGAGAGGTAAGGTGGGGCAGCACTTGGATGAGTGGAGGGAGGGGAAACTGTGGTCAGGATTATTATATGAGGGAAGAATCTATTTTCAACTTTTAAAAAAGCACCTATAAGATCAGGTTGTAGGCAAGCCTGTAAGGCACTTTCTTAATTAGTGATTAATGGAGTAGGGCCCAGCTCATTGTGGGTCATGCTACTCCTGGGCTGGTGGTTTGGGGTTCTATAAGAAAGCAAACTGAGCAAACCAATAAGCAAAACCCCTCCATGGCCTCTGCATCAGCCTCCAGGTTCCTGCTCCCATTTGAGTTCTTACCTGACTTCCTTCAATGATGAATAGTGCTATGGACATGTAAACCAAATTAACCCTTTCCTCCCCAACTTGCTTTTTNGTCATGGTGTTTCATCACAGCAATAGAAACCTAACTAAAACAAGTTGGAGTCAGAATCATAGGGTATTTCTGTGACAGACCTGACCATGTTGTTTTGAGGAGAATTGTCAAAGGACTTTGGAACTCTGAGCAAGAAAAACCATAGAGTGTTCAATGCTTGGTGAGCTATTCTGTACAAGCTTGGAAGATAAGAATGTTGAGGGCAATGCAGATGATGGAGGCCTGGATTGTCAAGTTTCAGAGGGAAGTTTGAAGACTTTATCAGGGCCATTTGTTATTTTGAATTGAGATTCTGTGGTTCTGGTTAACTGTGGCTAAAGAATCAGCTGTGATTAACAAGATACCAGAACTACTAAAGCAAAACCTTTGCTTTGCTGGGATACTTGTTGCTGGTTGACCAGAGCTAAGAAATTAGCAGTGATTAAGAAGAGACCAGCATCACTGAGGTGAAATCTTCTGGGAAGTTGTTTCCTCAGAGTCAGAACACAGAAGCTGTGTTCCAGAGGTGGCCAAGGTTATACCTCGCAATGGCAGCTGAACTTGGTACTGTGAGAGTCATGCAGGTGGTACTGGTTTTGAAGGCATGAAGGGGTGGTTAGTGGAAGGCAGCTGAGGTTTGGCACTGAGAGGCAGTGAGAGGCCAGGAGAGGCCATTGGTGAAGGTGCAGTCTCAGTGGCAGTTGAAGGCTCAGGATTTACAGGGTCATGCAGAGAAGTTGAGGTTTGNCACCATGAAGAGAGCCTATGAGAGGCTATTGGTAAAAGTGCAGCCCACTGGCAGCAGAAGACCCCAGTGTTTTGAAGATGCCAGTACCATGGGATGACCTCCAAGAAAAGCAACAGCTGTGGGTGGAGTGGGGGCTGCCCGAGCCTAGAAGACAAGCTTTGTGTGTTCAGAGGGTGGAGCCAGAGAAGAGACCTGAGGTCCTAGGAGGAGCCCAGAAGATTATGAGTAAATCCCAGACATTGGAAGTTGAGTTATTTTCATTTTCAGAGTTTGGTTTTGCTTTGATTTGTTTGTAACTGTTCCCTGGTTTTTCCCTCTTGAAATAAGAAAGTACTTAATTTATTTTTTATTTTACAGACCCCATAGTTGAGAGACTGAATTTTAAAAGACTTTGGATTATAAAAGAGAATGGCTATTTTAAAGAGACTGAACTTTTAATGTGTTTGAATTTGTAAAGACTGGGGAACTTATAAAGTTACTTATATTTTTAATGTGAGATCTTAGGGATGAATGAGAAAGGAAAGGTTGTGGCTTAACAATGGTGTGTTTGTGTGTCAAATTGACAACGGGTCAATTTTACTGGATAGTTTTATGTCAACTTGATACAAGCTAAAGTCATCTGAGAGGAAGGAGCCTCAATTAAGAAAATTCCTCCAGTGGGGCAGTGGTGGCGCATGCCTTTAATCCCAGCACTCAGGAGGCAGAAGTAGAGGCAGGTGGATCTCTTGAGTTCGAGGCCAGCCTGGTCTACAGAGTGAGTTTCAGGATAGCCAAGGCTACACATAGAAACCCTGTCTCGAAAAACCAAAAGAATGAAAATGCCTCTGAAAGACAGTGATGTAGGCAGGCCTGTAAGGCATTTTCTTAATTAGTGAATAGAAGAGATGAAAGCTGAGGGAGGCAGAGGCTGGTGACCAACAGGAACAAAGTGACATTCTTCAAATAACTGTCACATGTTTTAGCACTTGTGCAAAGAGGTGACAGGACAGCTTGAGGGATGTGCCTGCAGTAGCAACTATTATTTGAAACTGCAGTGCATTTTATATGACTGCCTTAGTTTCAGTTTTATTGCTTTGATGAAACGCCATGGCCAAAAAGCAAGTTGGGAAGGAAGGAAAGGGCTTATTTGGCTTACACTTCCACATCACTGTTCATTATTAAGTCAGAATAGGGACTCAACCAGGACAGGAATCTGAAGGCAGGAGCTGATGCAGAGGCCATGGAGGAGTACTGCTTACTGGCTTGCTCCTCATGGCTGACTCAGTGGGCTTTCTTATAGAACCCAAGACCAGCAGCCTCTGCCTCCCTCAGCTTTCATCTCTTCTATTCTGCTTGAACCTCACAGATTCATAGTATTGATGTGTTTGTCACATTTGTTGTTGTTGTTGTTTGTTTATTTGTTTTCTGGTGATTTTACTTAAACCTATAGCGGTGTCACTAAGTACTCTTATTTTGAATTTGTCAAAAGACTGTCTGGTGGGGGCTGGAGAGATGGCTCAGAGGTTAAGAGCATTGGTTGCTCTTCCAGGGGACCTGGGTTCAATTTCCAGCAATGGCTCACAACTATCTGTAATGAGATCTGGTGCCCCCTTCTGGCCTGCAGGCATACTTACAGGCAGAACTTNGTATACATAATAAATAAATTAATTAAAAAAAAGACTATCTGGCTTTCGGATCATATAATGTTACAAAGTGGTATTTTCCACTATATTTTAGGGATGAAGTTTTGTGCTATTTTGAGAAAACTGGCCCACTTTTTTTCCCTCTCAGAGTAAACAGCGTGATGATCTCCTTTAATCGATCTCCTGCAATGATTTACTTTATAAAATGTATTTTTATCTTTTCCTATTAATAGAAATATCTAATGTTTATTGTGCACTTAGAATGCCAAATACTTTCAAAAATTTGACATCATTCAGTGTTTGTCCTCCTAGCAACCTAAGATTGGAAGCAGTTGTCCCTTTTCAACAGAAGAGATGGTTAAGGCACTGGCCAAGTAGACACACCTGTGAGGTAGCAGAATGGGCTAAGACGGCTGAACTTTTGTTACCTAATTTTCCATTCTACTCGTCTCCATGTTGTTCATACCAATCTATGTGCATGTCTCTTCATTAGATATTCTTAGTTTGTTTTCCTTTTAAAGACATTTTGAAAGAAATATTTTTAGGTTCATTTATTATATGTCTAGGAGTGTTGTGCCTGTGTGCATTGTGTGTACCAAGTGTGTGTTTGGTGAACGAGGAGGTCAGAAAAGGACACTGAATCCTCTGGAACTGGAGTTACGATGGCAGTAAACCATTGTGTGGGTGCTGGGAACTGAACCTGAGTCCTCTGCAAGAACATCAACTGCTCTTAACCACTGAGTCATCTCTCCAGTGTCCCCAACCCCGCTTTAAAGACTTTTTGTTGTNCCTAACCTTCTCCTTAGCTGAAACTATAGGTGCCATTGTGTCTGGCTGCAGTTTTGTGCTCATGGCTAACAATAGAGTTCCATTTACCTGCTGCTTCTCACCCATGCACAGTCCCCTCCTACGAGTATCCCCCACCAAGACCGTTTGCTGTGGTGATTATATTGTGTCCCCCAAAATGTTGTGTACCCTACTAAAACTTATCTGGGGTCAGAGAACAGAACAGCCACTAGATAGACATAGAGGCCAGAAAGCGGTGGCACACACGCCTTTAATCCTAGCATTCCAGAGGCAGAGAGNCACCCAGACTTCTGTGAGTTCAAGACCACACTGGAAACAGAGCCAGGCGTGGTGGTACACACCTTTAACCCCAGGACTTGAGATCTATGTCTTGCTTGGAAAAGATACATGCCTTTAATCCTAGGAAGGAATGGCAGGAAGCAGAAAGGTGCATAAGGCGTGAGAACCTGAAACTAGAGGCTTTTTAGCTTTGAGGCTTTTGANCAGCAGTTCAGCTCAGATTCATTCGGATGAACAGTCAGAGGCATTTCCATCTGAGGAAACAAGATCAGCTGAGGAGTTGGCAAGGTGAGGTTGGCTGTGGCTTGTTCTGTTTCTCTGACCTTTCAGAATTTACCCCAGTACCTGGCTCCCTGGTGTTTTCTATTATAAGACCTTTTAAGATTCGTCTTACAGTTTGCTACCAGGGAAAAACCTACACTAACAGCTATCACGAGTTTAACTGACACCAAGTTAATATTCACAGGAATAGAAAAACCAGTGGATATCCGGTAGCAACATAACTCTCCCAGTCACTAGGAAAGCAAACACCATTGTTCCTTTTTTGCAGAAATTCCAAGGTTAAAGATTTTTATCCAGTGTCCCTGGGCAGAGTAGCCAGGGAGTGGCAGAAGCTGAAACTGTGCTCCTGCTCTCCTTCCATCTAAGCAGAGGATAGGCAAGGGCTTCACAGTTGCTATCATAATCACTTGCAGAGAATCATTATTTCTGTGCATGTTTTCCTACCGTCTCTACCTAAATTTTCATTTGCTTGCCATAAACCTTACTTCTACTTTGAGTAACTTGAAAGCTGACAAGCTTCTTAAGTCAGACAGAAGCAAGAAACTTGAATTATCTCTTCACAGAAATCACCCACTATAATTAGTTGTTTCTAAAATGTGTAATTTAATAGCAAATATGGTACTCTGATATGAAATTCTCAAGAAATTAAAAATTTAAATTAAAAATATTAAAAATATATAAAATACACATTTTCCTCCCATCTTAATATCACTAAAATCAGGATGAGTTTTTCAATATCATTTTACAGTGTTGGACAAGTGATGCTTATGACACAGTGTTGTCATTACAGGCCTGGACAACAAAAGTANAGCACCAAAATTTGTAGAATGGACATAACTGGCTTAGATGAAAAATGCTGGGAAAAAAAATGTGTGTTACTCTTCACCTTTGAAATCGAAAAAATTCCTGAAGGAAGTAGTAGAGTCCACCGTCTGGAGTCCTTAGGCAATTTCACCATCAAATGAACATCACAGAGTGGACTTGCACAAAGGAAGANGTGTAAGATATCTCTTAACAATATAATTTTATGGAACCACTGTCCTTGGCCAAAACATTATTCAACATATGACTCTAATTACTGCTCCTCAGTGTTTAGTAGTATAGGTCAATTCTACACAACTGTAAAGTCAGTTAAAATGCCCATGTGGAGGTCAGATGACAACCAGTGGGAGTCATTTCTCTCTTGCACAATGTAAAACTTAGTGATCACACTCAGGTCTTCAAGCTTGGTTGTAAGCATCCTTATCTACTGAGCTATCTTGCTGATCCCATTTCTGGATTATTTAAGTGGCAGTATTACCAACACTCTTAGAGGCAGTATTGTGAACATATCAAAGTCATCATGTCTGACTCAAAGGCAACTTAAAGGATCAGTCTCTGAAGATGAACTAAGGGAATAATTTAACCACTGAATTAAACTAAATTTTTGTTTTCCTTTTTAGCTATGTACACATGACTTTTCCTTAAATCTATACACAAAGTTTACAACTCTGTAAGTTTAAAAAACATTCCAAGTTTTGGTTGGTTTCTCTGTTTGTGTATTTGTTACTTAGCAGTAATATAAATATAAGCAGTTAGCATATAAAGTAACAATAAAATAATGATTAGCTAGTCATAGTGGCTCAGGTGTGTAATNCTAGCATTCAGGAGGCTGAGACAGGAAAATGACACATTTGAGGCCAGTCTGAGCAATACTTTAATTCCAGTTCAACTGGGGCTACTAAGGAGACCTTGTCTTCAAACGTTTTTGTTGTTTTTTAGGGATGAATTTTGCTTGCATACCATTTCAGGAAGCATGAGACCCATGACAAACTTGCATCCAGCCTGAGCTGTTGTCATCCTGGGACTTCAGAGGGTCTGTACATGCAAATTTGTCTTAGTTATTTTTCTATGCTTCTGAAAGCATAGACCATGACCAAGGCAACTTATAAAAAGAAGCATTTAATTGGGGACTTGCTTACAGTTTCAGAATGTTATTCCATGATCCTCATGGCAGGAAGCATGGCGGCAAGCAGACAGACATGGCACTGGAGCAGAAGCTGAGAGCTTACATCTGGGCAAGACTGGGCCTGGCNTGGGCTTTTGAAACTTCAAAGCTGACTCCCAGTGACACGCCTCCTCCAATAAGGCCACACCTCCTAATTCTTCCTAAACAGTCCCACCAACTAGGATCTTAGCATTTAAATATATGAGCCTACAGGAGCCATTCTCATTCAAACAAACACAAAGCCAAGGAGATATATTGGACAGGCTGCCTATCAACTCTTAGCCTAATTCCAGAATGACTGCCACCTACCAGTTTTGGATGTAGAGGAGTCTATTATTAGACTATGTTCATTTCTCCCACAGATGGCCCAGGTAAATGTAAGGCTTTGAAAAGAAATGGCAATTAGTTTACCTGGTAATTTTAACATTGAAACACTGGTGAGACTCCTGGAAAAGTTATATGGCTGAGGCTTTATCTCAGATGAATCATTCAGATTGAAAAGATGGGTTTTGGAAAGGTTCAGAAGGGTTCCCATGCTGCAGTGCACATATGGACAGCACTAAGTGGGCTTAGTGGGTTATAGAAGAGGAGGAAGAGAAGGAGGAGAAGAAAAAGAGGAAGAAGAAGTTATCCTTGGGAGGGGAACATATTGGTAGAGATGTGGGCTGTGGGTTGGGGGAGAGGAGGAAATTTCATATTTCATTTTATGCATGCACAAATTCTCAAAAACATTAATGAAAAAAAGAGAGGAAGAGCAAAATAAAGGATGTGGAAACAGGTGGTGCACATCCATCCCTGCTAATCCTGTGCAAAGGCTGTGGCCTGGCCGATGGCTTTTGTTTGTTTGTTTGTTCNTTCATTTCCACTGCCGACAGTGCTCTTAAATAGTAACATAAAAGCTTTGAGCAAAGTTAGTTTAGCCAAGCAAAAGGCAAGTGTTCTAAGTTCCACTGCAGTGGGGGCAGTGCAGTTTCATACCCGGGAAGGGAAGTAACAAAGAGATAGCCTGGTTGGTTACATCACGACACTTGTAATCATGGACACGGGTTGAACAGTTTGTGGTCTTTGACTGCAGGAGGCTCACCTGTGTTTGCTGAGACCTCCCTAGTCCGTACAAACTCCCCCAATCCCTCCTCTGAGTTAGGTTTTGGTTTGTTTTCACACTAAGGCGGGGTGCAGCTCATTACACAGGTAATGACCTCCTGCTTATTTAACTCAATGTGTGATATTGGATATTATCTTATTTCAGAGAATAAAAGCTACTTTTTAAAGACTGTGTAATGCATAGCATTTTGCGATTTCTATATGTAGACTGCTCTTTGCTCTTATTCTAGAGAGATTTAGTGGAAGGAGGGAGGGAAGAAGGAGGAAAGGGAGAGAGAAGACAGAATTTTTAGATTTAAGAAAATACAGCAATATAGCATTGCCACAGACAGCTTAAAGGCAAAACAAAAATGTCTTCTGATATTTGATATTTCCACTAATTATCCGTGACTTTGTGCCTGACTTTTAAGGGGACTGAAAGGGTGCCCTGTGTTTGTGCCTTAGTGGTAAATCATTTACTTCCTTCTGAACGACACCTCTGTTTCAACAACCTAAACATTTTGTACGTGCACATCACCTTGTGAAGGTCTCTTAGTAGTTTAGGATGCTAACTCACATCCAAACTGGCAACTAAATATCCTCTGATTGAATTAAAAACATGTATTAGTTATTTTTTTGTGAAATATTTCACAAGGGAAACGTAAGATAGAGAGGGTTTATTTGTTTCAAAGCTCTCTTATTTGAAGTATAGTAGGATTACACTGAAGGGAAACATGAGATTTGTAGTAAATATAGTTAGGGAGGTAGAAGGAAGAGGAAGGGCCTCCCCACCCTGCCTTCCAAATGAAACCCAGTAGAGCTTTGGGGCCATTAAAGGCTAGGCTCATAACCAAAACTATGAGGAATTAGAGATTTTGGTGTTGAGCTGGCTCTGTTAATTACTCATGTTCATATTGAATAGAGGAGATATACACATATCCTTCATGTCACACACACACACACACACACACACACACATACACGTCATGAAGTTGGGGGGAGGATGTGTCGAGGGGAGTTCTGGAGGGGCTGGAGGGGGCCAGGAGAGTACGCATGTAATCAAAATATATTGTATACTTGTATGAAGAGAAGATTCATTTGCTTGACTCTGGCACCCTCTTGTGATTAAAGCAGGGAAAGTTGTTATGCAAACGCATTTTCCCGAAAGCATGAGGGCATTTCACATTCTTGATATTGCTTATCCCTAGAGGAGAAACCAACACAAAATATGAACATTCCAAATTGGACAATCCAACAATTCTCCCAGACCTCAGCTTTGAATTCCACATCATCACATCTTTAAACTTTGTCACTGGCTGCTTGGCCATCTTTGTCACTCTGTAGCACTCCTTTTCCCTCAATTCTCAGTAACTCACTACACAGACAAATGATTTCCCAACATTCTTCCCTGTTTCAGCAATGTTCTCCTGGGGAAGGTTATAGAATTTGCCATCACCAATCTTGTCTCACTTCCAAGTCACCATATTCCACCTATTGCCTCCAGCTCCACTAGTCACCCAGTTCTAACACCCCACAAGAACCTGCACACTAGTGCTTCACTGTGCTTCATCCTGTTCAGGTTTCTTTAGTTCCCATGCCTGCTGGAAGTCCACAGGCTTTGTTATTGTCACACCCTTGGAAACACCTAAATTCCTCTTCCGCCTAGCCATACTCTAGGCAAAAGCCACTAACTCCAACTAACTTCCTTACTCTTTATCTTCATCCCTGCAGCTGAACAAAAGTGGGAAAAACACATAAGAATAATGACATCTGATTTTAAATTCAGGATCAAGAGTCCTAATGTCTCACTGGTGTCTACCAACCGATACTGTATGACTGCTAGCCTCACTCATGTGTGTGTGTGTTGGGGGGGGTGACAGTCTTACTATGTAACCCAAGCAGGCCTCAATCTCGTGAGTCTTCTGCCTCAGCCTTCCAAGTGCTGAAAGTACAGGAAAGTACAGGAAAGGCCACCACTCCTGTCCTTATTTCCTTATTTCAACAGTCAGCTGATTCACTCATTGATACTCCCCATCATGTGCCCCTGTACATGCATGATGTGTGTGTGTGTGTGCATGTTTGTGTGTGTCTCTGTGTGTGATTCTCAGATGATAATGTCCTTTACTGCTTTACTGAGAAAACTGAAGCAAAGGAGAATTTTCAGACCACTAGAAGTGCCCACCTACCTTTATTCTTCTAACGAGAGGAGCTGTCTACTTTCCTACGTAAAGGCCAGGGCAGCTGCTTTGTATCAAATCCCATCTCTTTCCTTGCTCAGTGACCCTCCCTTCCTCCTTCTCTTCTGTATTATCTCACTTGAAGTCTGTCTGGTTCACTTGCCACAGCATAAATGTGCTGTTATTTATTTACGTCATTTTCAGTATTTCTCTAATCCCGAATTTCCTTCCAATGATTCTATTGCTCTGCTTCCTTTTACAGCAAAACTGTTTNAAAAAAATTCCTACAAATTCCATCAGCTCTCCTNTCTTGTCCTTCTTCCACTCTACTCAAACAATTCGACTAATAATAAATTGCTGAGTTAAACTTGAGATAGTTTTGTAAGCAGCAATACATAACTGAACCAAGCCTCAGAGACCATAANATGGCCTGCTTGGGAGGAGAAAGCTTGCCCCTAAAAGAAGCTACAGGAGNTGTCAATTTGCATCCGTAGGATCTGGAGGAAGAGCTGAGGATGCTCAGCCGTTAGGAGTTATAATTATCAAAGGTGAGTGTGGCATCACATATCTGCAATTCCACCACTAAGGAGGCTGAGTCAGGTGAGCAGCAAATGTAAGACCAGCCTAGGATTCCCANTCATCCAAACAAACAATTAGACCAAAGCCTTGATATGGATGCTCGCCCCAAGAATCAAGATTTGGAGTACAGCATGTTGGTAGAGTATTGGAGGTGGGGCTAAGAGTTTGAAAAAGTCTCAACCTCCATCCCTTGTCTGCCATTTCCTCCTCCTCACTCCTGGTCAGCCCATGTAGATCGCATCCATTTCTCTCTTGCTGGGTGATCCATGCTTCCCTCCTAGGTTCCTCCCTGGAGCTGTAGGTTGCCGTCTGGTTATCCCATGCTTCACATCTAGTATCCACCTATGAGTGAGTACATACCATGTTTGACCTTTTGGGTCTGGGTTACCTCACTCAGGATGATATTTTCTA
>LZPO01035231.1:24331-34412 GCA_001675575.1 Neotoma lepida
CAAGCAGGAAGATGATACAGTTGAAAAGGAAGCAAACGAAACCAAAGCAAAACTAGAGTTAGGTTTCACTGCAAGGCCCACCAGAGATTTAAAGAGGAAAGGCAAGCTGTACATGGAGTGTGTGATGCAACCCCAGTCCTTTCCTAAATAAAACCTACCAAAGGATGGGCAGGGGGCGGTGACAGAATTCTCAAATGTCTGAAGTTCTATACTTCAGGCAGTTGAAGGAGGAAAGAGATAACCATTTTTATTTTATTTTCAGAGAATAAGCAGACTGTTTTATAGCAGCGATACAAAAAGCAAAAGATCACTTAACACAGCAGGAAGCTGCTTAATCTAACCTAGCACTGCGACCAGACAAGCCAGGGTCAGCCATGCATTCTGAGTAAGTCTATTAAAAGACTCAATGTAAAAAGCAAAGGAGACTCATACCATGGAAGAGACCCAGTGACCATCCCTCCCCTGGTCCAGCTTCAGGGTCCTAAGGATCTGGCAAATCACCACTGTCTCAGCTCCAAGCTTTCCTGTGGGCCAGACTTTCCTACAAGGTCATCTGGCAACTTGTAAACCCTTCTCTGGGGACAGTTCCTTGTCAAGCTCAGGTTCCTTCCCTGGCTAGGCCTCAGCCTTTTCTTTCTCCCAGCATGAGATTCTTGGGTAAATTGTAATTTCTTCGGGTCCATCGTTTCAATAGTCTGCCAGCCAAAAGAAAGGGCACTAGTCTCTTCAGAGTACCTCATTTCCTTCCCTGCATTCCTGGTTTTAGCATCAAAACTATATATAGTCCAAAGCAAAGGGAAAAAGGGTTCAATACAGTTAATAAGTCCTTATCAGTTCTCTGTGGCCAACTTTCATATTGTGGCTTTTTTATAACCAACAAACACCCCCCCACACCTCCAAATCCTTACTGTTAGGTTTGAAATTTGGGGCTGGTGATTCCAGGGGGCACTGAGACAGATAACTGAGAACTGGGAAATGTGAGAGATATTAATGATGTGAACACCCAGCTAGGAGCAGCAGCATGGCAGGTGCTCTCAGGAGAGTGTGGGTCCCAGTGCCAGAGACCTTATGGGGAAGTTTTTAACTCTCGTAAGATTTTAGAAAGAGTCTACAGTCGCTCTCCGATTCCCAGGCAGGAGGCAGAGAATGGGCTGGGGGACAAAATGTGGTACCTCTTTGATNTGGCTGNACTTTCCAGGTGAGCCTGCAAGCAAGGGAGTCACAAAGTACCAGTNNGGTAACTATCATTANCTGGGAGAGGCGGCTTGCACAAGCCACTCTAAGTCATCTAGTTAGCTGAAAGAAACACACTTGCTCGGTGNCAAAAGGTCAGCTCTGCACGTGGACAATGTTAGCTTTTCAACTATGAGCTAACCAGGCCACGCCTACCCGCAGAAGCCTCCTTCTCACAGCCAGAGCTATTATAAGAAAATGAGAGCCTGTTTGTGACTCTAATCCCCTAATAGATGTCCCAGGTGGCCAGATTTCAGGAGAATGACAAGTGTCATTCTTATGTCCCCAAGGGAGTTTACAGACTTCAGGTTAGCAGACTCCCAGGACATCAGAGGGCTACTGGTATAATGCATGCACTTCAACTAGATGTGCTTCTCCTCACCAACATTCTTAGAGTCATACAATCCTTCCCCAGAATGCAGGGCCTCCTCCCCTGTACCTGGGAATCAAGGTACATACTGTGGCTCATACCGTGATTGACTNATTAACCATATGATGTGAGACCTCTCCCTTCCACTGAGACCTGTAAGAAGGGACTCCTATTCTNCTTCATGGTCCTGAATTCTCATCAGAACCCCTGCTGTGCAGTATTCCTAATGAGTCAGAATTTAAGGAACTGAGAAAAGGTACCAAGCCACGTGGCTAAACATATATAAAAATTATGGGTTAATTTAAGTGTAAGAGCTAGTTAGTAATAAGCCTGAGCTACCAGCCAAGCATTTGTTAATATTAAGCCTCCAAGTCAATTATTTGTGAAGCAGCTACTGGATATTGGGGAACAGGCAGACAGGAGAGAAGTTTCCTCCTATGTCACGCTGTGTGTCTTCCTATAGCACCTGAACCTTGCCTAGGGGTCCTGCCATGCTGCTGTTCTGTCTATTTATTCCTGGAATTAAGGACTCTTCTAATAAATCTCTTACCCAAAGGACAGTCTACCCCAGTAGCCCNCTTGCATTCCAAACCCCAAACCTTTCCCATAAGAAGTTTAGTACAAATCAAGTATTCAAAAGAGAAACAAGAGAAACCCTGCCTCAAGNAAGGTGAAAGGAAACCCTCGAAAAGTTGTGGTCTGACCTCCACCCATGAATGGTGGCATGTTTATAGCAGTGCAAGCATATGCATGTGCACACACACACACTAAATACATTAATTAATTAAAAATATTCCTTTTAAAAGCTGGAGGGCTGATGAGTTGGCTCAATGGATAAAGGTGCCTGTTGGCCATGCTTGATGACCTGAGTTCAGTTCCAGGAACCCNTATGGTGGGAAGAGAAATGAGTCCCACAAGTTGTCCTGTGACTCTACTCATACATCATGACATNTATACATCAATACATACACACACAAAATAAATAAATAATGTAATTTGTTTTAAAGTTAAAAATGGAAGAAAGACAGCACTCAGGTTTTAAGCTACCAGAATATGTTAGCAAGAGGGGAGAATGAGCATCNTTCTCCTTCCTATTGGGAGCTTGCAGCAGGTCAGCAGTCCTGGCAGGAGCAAAGATCTTCTAAAGAGAGACTTGTGCCCNNTTCTTGAGCAATCAGACTATTGAAGAAATGATTACCGAGGAAATGGAATTCCTCCAGGATTCTCNTGCACGGCTAGGACAAGGCTGAAGCCTGGTGCTGATACAGAAAGAGTGGGCAATCTTTGAGTTTGATAGAGGCATTATCTCTTCTCAGATGGGCTTTAATTTGGGAATCAAGGTGCCAGACACCCAGATTCACACAAACCTTCCAGTGAGTCAGTGGCCCCTAGGTTTTATCTCTCCATTCAAACAATGAAATTCACAGAGAATGGGAATGGCAATGCAAAAACTANAGCTCTTATCTTAAAGCAAGTAAGAGAGAGTTTATTCTGGAGCTATTTCTAGTGACCATGACCCAGGAACATAGATTCAGGCTACCGCAGATTCTATGTCTCAACATGGAAGCAGTTTCATAATTTTACAGAACAAAGAAAGTCACAAATCAAAGCAAATTTAGAACACATTGAGAAAGGCAGTTACGGCAAAATCGAGGAAGCATTTCTAGAAGCCAAAGCCGAGATAGCGTTTCTTCAAGCCTAAGATGCTATCTGATGACATTCTTAGCTTTTGGGTTGATGGAAGCTAGGAGTCTGTTAAGTTAATAAATTTCAAAAGGTTTTTATCTATTAGTCATACAATGTTAGTTCTGACACAGAGGTGGGTTAAGGGATGCCTGTTGGGGTAGAAGGTGCCCTAAAACTAGCCCAAGACAAGGTAATTAGCCCCTCCACCTGCAACATTCGGATCTCTCCAAGGCATTGCAGTTCTAATCCATCTGTCTTCTCAGATACACACATCTTCCTTTCAGGAGTTCTCATTCGCAGTTCCCCTTGTCTGCAAAGCATCACATTATCGTCATGGCGGATGTCATATATTATTTATTAATATCATAATTTCTCTCACAATTAGGAAGTTCATTCCTAGGATCTGATGTAGATGAGGCTGAGGAGGCCAGGACAGCAGTCTTCAGGAGAGAGGAATAGCTTGGAAAGGTCATTAAGACACAAAGTCCTGGATCATATCAAAACCATAAGCTCATGATCTGGATCTGACTTTTTTATACTCTCTGTATGGGACATACATTTACATGGGAACTAGGATGACTATACTTAAAATTGAGTAATCAACACAGTTTAGCCTAATGGAGTGAAGGTAACAATAAAGGAAACATTTATCTAAAACCAAAATGTACATGTTTTTATAACTAGCTTGACTTTCTATTTCCTCTCTATTTACAGTTATTTGTAGTCTATGAAGTAACTTACATTTAAGTGGATAGAAATGGGACTTTGGGAGCAGTCACTGTACTATTATCCTTCCCCCTTTCTTATTAGTAAGATACAAATTATTTAGGTTCTTTATCCTGGCTAATTGTAATACAGGACATTTTAGATACTAATTAAATCAAGAAATATCAGTACCTAAGGTATAAAACATCACAAGTATTGTTGTTATTAGATTATAATTAGAATAAATGGAGTTGAAGTTTAATTTAAAAACTGAATTTTATCCAAATTATACTGAATTATACATACACATGTATAGTGAAAACACTTGTGTGGTGATATATTGTGTACCCCAATAAAGCTTGCCTGGGGATCAGAGGACAGAGCCAGCCACTAAATTAGACATAGANGTCAGGCAGTGGTGGCACACACCTTTAATCCTAGCACTCGGGAGGCAGAGATCCTTCTGCATCTCTGTGAGTTCAAGGCCACACTGGGCTACATGAGAGAAATAGAACCAAGCAGGGGTGACACACACCTTTAATGCCCAGGAAGTAATGTGGCAGGACACACAAAGGTATATAAAGTGTNAGGAAACAGGAATTCTCTCTCTTTAGGCTGAGATTTCATAGAGGTAAGAACTTGTGGCTGGCTNTGGCTTGCTCTGCTTCTCTGATCTTTCAGCTTTCACCTCAATATCTGGCTCTGGGTTTTCTATTAATAAGATAATTCATTTACACACTTGATTCTTCTAAATACTAGTTTTGAAGGGTTTAAGGTAGGGTTTTAGGGTAAGCAACTGATCATAGTGAAAACACACGATCAAACGAAAGGATATAATACCTTCACTTGTAAATTATTTTAAAACTAAGATTAATATTATTTTATTACTTAGAAATATTTTAATCTAATTAAAAATACTTAAATAAAAAGTAAGAGAAACATTTAGTTACTCAGGGTACTCTCAGAGGCTCAGATGAGCATCATTCAGTGTTTTCAAAGTCCACGTTGCAGCATATATAGACTGGACATTTAGGAAGTTTAGAGAAAAAGAGTAGACAGAAACAAGCAGTCTTGGAGCAAACAAAAAGAAAGAAAATGCAAAATTCTTTCTCAGTTCCTCGACTTCCTGGTCCAAGGTATACTGAAGCCAGATTTGATTTGAAAGGAATGGTCAGAGGGTCTCCAAAAGACATCCCAATGGGATCAAAGACACAGTGTGTGACACAGTTCCCAAGGATGAGGCAGAGGAAGAAGATCCAAAGCCTGAATGTCTTGGCATCCCAGGAATCAAGGGGGAAGGATCAAATTGAGTGGGCACAAGCTGTTCAGTACACGGTCAAGCAAGAACAGAGGCCAAGGGTTCTGAGCCTAAGAGAGACACAGTCACCTGGTACCAGGACCTCAGAAAAGCCAGAAGACAAGGAGAGGGCTGTGCTCGAGAAACAGAGGCCTCACATCCAGGGAAACAGTCAGAGGTGGGTAGCCCCACCAGAGACCCAATTGTCAGTATTGAATGGAAGGCAAAGACATCGGTGAACAAGAGAGCAAATTTGTTGCAGGTGGAATAGAGTGGATCTGTTGCGAGTGGAGCAGGTGGGTAGAGTCCCAGCGTAGCCAGACCAAACGCCAGGTGAGCCTATCGAGTCTCAGCACCAATGAAAAGATAAATAATGAAAAGATAAATAAAAAGAAAGGCTGTTGTGACGTCTGCCCCACTGAGAACTTAGGTCTCCTGAGAAGGGACTACCTGNGACTGTCTGCCTGTTCCCAGCCTCCCTTTACCGGGAGACAATCAGACACGATAGGAAGTCCAGTCAAGCAAGAACTCCCTTATTCAAAAACAGTGAAGCCCTTTTAAAGCCTAAAACCGCAAGGCTAGAGAGAGGGGCTGTGTAGATGCCCCAGACATAACCAGCTTAGGTTTCTCCCTCCTTGCTTCCTCCACAGACCCCCCACAGACCTTTGTCAACAACTTGTTTCCTTCCTCCCTGCCTCCTCCCAGGACCATCTTTACTTGTAAACAACTTGGCTCTGCAGGCCCCTACAAAAGGCAATGTGGGTACCTTTCGGCAGGCCGTTCCTAGGTCTGCCACTAAGCAACACACCCTGTGCAACAAAGTTACTACAAGACGTTTATTGGGAGTGGGAGAGCGGAAGAATGTAAGGCCAGGTCAGAGACAGACAAGAAGAGAAGCGAGGGAGGAAGGAAGAGACAAAAGACAAGAGACAAGAGAAGAAAGAGGCAAAGAGAGCGAGCTGTGCCTGGCGAGCACTTTTAAAGGGTGCACATGTCACATAGCTGACAGTGGAAAGGCACCTGGTGACAGGTGATGACATAATGCCTTTGGCGGCAGAGGCAGGCTGCTGCGGGGGGCAGAAACTAGCAGAGCTCTTCAGTAAACATGTAAACATATTATTTCATATATGGTCCAGTCAAAATAAAAAAAAACACATTAAACAGTTTTATATTAAGAATATTTTGAAGAAATAATATCAATTTTATGTCATTCTTTATATAAATCAGGTAAAATCTAGGTACAAGTATATATTTAGAATCTTTTTTGGAAAGAAATCCTGATCAAATTTGTATGTATGACATTAACTTTTATAGCTTAATGAAATCTCATAACTCTAACAAATGTTGTTTTATATAAACAATAAGCATTTTAAGTTTAGGAAATACTTAATATTCCCAAATATATTATTTTAATGGGTTTAAGATGTTTAGAGTACCAAAATTTCTAAAGTAGTGTGTATATACAAATCCTTAATATATGATCACAATATTTAAATTTGTGAATCTGCATGTATATATTAATTAGACATGCAAAAAGCAATTTTAGCTCATTAGAAAAATGAATTTAAAGAAAACAAGCTGAAGTGGCCACAGTGTTAAAAAAAAAAAACTTTTTGACACAACATATGAAAACAACCAAAAACATACTAAAATAATTGTCACAGACACATGTAACAACAATGACATGAAGTTAGGTGCACCCAATTTAGAAAAAAAGTAGAAAGTTTGTCTCTATTTCTTTGAGANGTGAGAAAGGCTTAGTAACACAAGAGATCAAAAGGTAAAGCTTGTCATACAGATTTAAGCCATAACACTTGGAGGTCACAACTTGTATCNCAAGGTCTAGCCACTCTTCCTNAATANGCCAATTAAAAGAGCTAAATAAAAATGGGAAGCAGAAAAGGGGGTTTACTCAGTGTGGCCACATTGGGGAGAGGGACAAAGAGATCCAACAGACCNCTCAAGTCCATTTTTAGGGTCCTGGAGTGAGAATACAGTTTAAAGAGAGTGCCNAGGATTTCCACAGCTGAGCAGTCCCAGTCAAGGTGGGGTCAGGCCACCACTGACTCATCCTTATCTGGGTTTTAGTCTCATCCTGTAAGGTGATATGACAAGATGTGAGAACTGTGTGAATTCTTTTTCTGTGAGACAGCTTCCTCCCTAGCTCTTTGCTCCCCTAGCGTGAGAGTCCTGGGAAACTCCCATATCCTCAGGGAGTTTCTAGCCTTTCAACAGTCTGATTTCAGATTGACAGACACAAGCNTCTCTTTAGAATGTCCTTCTATCCGCCACACCAGTTACCTGGAGGGATCAGGTTGACAAAGATTTCCCCCAGAAAAGCCGTGGGTTATTACGGTGACCCAGAAGCAGGTATGGATGGGTCTGAAAAAAGAGTGTCCATTTTTGGTGTCAAAAATTCTCAAACATGCAGTGGGTTTCTGGTTAGAAAAACAGAAGCCGAGGAACACAGAACCACAGAACCCTGTTTAATGGGAACCATCAGTCAAACTCACCCAGATGCTTGAAGATGGGTCTTAGCATAAATCCCAAGAAATGTTGGACAGAGGACATGCATATAGCAACATTTGGTTATCTCAACAACTAAGACATTCTAAGCTATAGGGACCTTACTCAGGCCAGACTGAGATTTTTAGTTTTAAGGATAAAATGAATTTTAGGATGAGTTTGTATAATAAAGACATTTTAATATAAGTAAGCACAGGAGTTAAAAGGACAAAACCCTGCTCAAGGAAAACTGTAAGATATGTAAGAAATAAAGAAGCAAGTGCAGAGAAGGGGGGGGGGTAACTGCAGAATTTGCATTTAGTTTTAGTATAAACTGAACATTTTCAAATTAAATTTTTATTTTACCATATAACTTAATTCACATGTAGTTTTAAAGAATTTTTATTATTATGAATTATCAATTTTATTAGCATTTTTAATAGATTATTTTACGTTTTAAGTAAAGGCTGTTGCCTACTTGATTTTTTAAATTTTGTTCCTTAGGGCTTTATTAAGCACGTAAGAGAAGCCAGTTTGGAGGTAGCAAATGTTTCAGTTGTCTTTAGATCCATCTTTCCATCTTTCCAAATACTTACAAGTTAGTAATTACCACACACGTCACTGGAGCACCAGGTGGCTGTTTTATCTTCAAGCACATCCCTATGCAAAATTGAGGAGGAGTGTCAGGAGACAAAGGCCAAATGACCAACACATTTCAAAGACAAGGAAAACCAGGGCAAAGGAAACGGAAACCAAAATGCCTTCAAAGTTCCAAAAGTGAACAAAATCTAAAACTAAAATAGTCAGAATCCAAGATGTCTTTAGAGATCCAAAAGCAACCAGGCAAACAAACCAAACCAAAGTCCAGACCAAAACGCTTTCAAAGCAAGCAAACTAGATCCATTAAACCAAATACTTGGAAAGCAGACTGAAGGTGTCTATCAAAATGGGGTCCTTGCTAACCATGTCAGAAAAAACAAAATGAATGGACAGTCAACCAAACCAGGGGAGATCGGAGCCCCGGGAAGGACTCAGCAATAATCCCACTGAGAAAGTTAACACACAGGCAGTCTGGACTCAATGAGTGGGTCCTTGCACGTACCTGACTTCTGTTCAAGTGATTCCTCCAGTGGAAAGTGGATCATTTCAGAGCCCCAAATTGGGCTCCCTAATTGTCAGTGCATAAACTACTCTTTATCTTAAAGGGAATAAGAGAGAGTTTATTCTGGAGCTGTTATGAGTGACCACAGCTCAGGAACACAGATGTAGGTTTCCCAACATTCCATCTCCCAACATGGAAGCAGTTTCACGAAGTTTTACATTTTTACAGAACAAAGACAGTCATAAGTCACAAGTTTAAAATACATTGATGGGTACACAGGCACAAGCAAGATGGAAGAAACTTTTCTATAGGCCTAAGATGCTATCCGGTAACATTCTTAGCTTTGGGGTTGGTAGAAGCTAGTGGTCTGCTAAGTTAAAGATTTCAATTTTTTTTTAATCTACTAGTTACAGGATATTAATTCTGACACTGAGGCGGGCAAGGAATGGCTGTTTTGGGTGACTAGAACTAGCTCAAGATAATATAATTAGCCTCTGGACCTGCAACATTCCAGTCTCTCCATAGTACTAAAGTTCTAGTCAGTTAGTCTCTGCAGACACAGCTTCTTTTTAGGAGTTAGCATTCACAGAAGGAAGTTTATTGGCTCACCAGGGAAGACATATATGAGGGATTGGTCACCCAGTTTCTTGAACACCCTTATATATATACAAATGTGAAGAAGATGGTCTCAGGGTAAAAGTTGAGAAAGTCAATTGTGGTGATATATTGTGTACCCTAATAAACTTGCCTAAGGATCAGAGGACAGAGCCAGCCACTAGATTAGACATAGAGGCTAGGAAGTAGTAGCACACACCTTTAATCTTATCACTTGGGAGGCAGAGATACGTCTGCATCTCTGTCAGTTCAAAGCCACACTGGGCTACATGAGATTGACTCAGTCTAGAAGAGAAACAGAGCCAAGCTGTGGTGGCATACACCTTTAATCCCAGCACTTGAGATCTCATGCCTTTGTTTGGGAAACACATACGCCTTTAATCCCAGGAAGTAATATGGCAGGGCAGAGAAAGTTATATAAGGTATGAGGAAACAGGAACTCATTCTCCTTAGGCTGAGGATTTTGTAGAGGTAAGAACTAGTGACTGAATGTTCTGCTTCTCTGATCTTTCAGCTTTCACCCTGATATCTGGCTCTGTGTTTTTTTTTTATTAAAAAGGCCACTTAA
>LZPO01035231.1:39327-49726 GCA_001675575.1 Neotoma lepida
AAAGAAAAGAGAAAGAAAGAAAGAAAGGAAGGAAGAAAGAAAAAAGAAAGAAAGAAAGAGAAACAAAGAAAGAAAAGAAACAAAGAAAGAAACAAAGGAAGGAAGGAAGGAAGGGAGGAAGGGAGGAAGGAAGGAAGGAAGGAGAGAGAGAAAGGCATTGTATGTACTCTCCATATTCTGCCCTTATCCCTAAGGAAGGGAGGCAGGGGTGGGAGAAAATAGAAACCTTTTCCTTCCTTTCCAGGAGACAGAGCCAATCCAAAGGGCTTATATACCTGGGACAAGACAGAGTGATAAAGCTTGGAGATTGAATCCCCCAAAGGGGGAACTTAGTCAAAGAGAAATCACTGTAGGCTTAAGCCACCAATAGGTGCTTACCCCCCTAAAGTTCTGGAATACAATCACCTGTTGTATCCCGAGAGATGTTTCTTCAATGTCCTTTTATGGGTGCACATGTTACTTGGAGAACTGAATTCCTTTTCTGGGTTCTTGGTCTTGTTAATAAAGTGAATTAAAAATGAACTTATTAGGAAGCTAAAGAACCATTAGCGTTTGAGAGACAAATAACAGGGCAAGCATGTTGTAAATCCTAGTAGTTGCCAGGGAGAGGGAAATGGAGAGAAGGTTATATTTTTCAAGTTAAGTATGGAGGTCAGCAAGCAGCTACATAGCAGAAAATGGGGTGGGGATTCAGAAGAATGAAAAGCCAAGTATTGAAGAATGCAAATAGATCCATACATATCACCTCACACAAAACTCAACTCCAAATGAATCAAAGACCTCAACACAAAACCAGATATACTGAACCTGATAGAAGAGAAATATAGCCTTGAACTCATTGGCACAGGAGACTTTCTGAACAGACACCATTTGCACTAGCACTAAGATCAACAATTAACAAATGGGACCTCATGAAATATATAAAGAACTCAAGAGGCTAGATATCAAAAAACCAAGTAATCCAATTACAAAATGGGGAACAGATCTAAATAGAATTCTCAGTATGGCTGAGAAACACTTAAAAGAAATGTTCAACATCCTTAGCCATCAGGGAAATGCAAATCAAACTACTTTGAGATTCCATCTTACACCTGTCAGAATGGCTAAGACCAATAACACAAGAGCCAGCTCATGCTGGCAAGGATGTAGAGTAAGGAGAACATTCCCCCATTGCTTGTGGGAGTGCAAACTTGTACAACCACTATGGAAATCAATATGGCAGTTCTTCAGAAAGATGAGAATAGAGCTACCTCAAGACCCAGTTATACCACTCTTGGGCATATACCCAAAGGATGCTTCACTCTACCACAAGGACACTTGCTCAACCATTTTCATTGCTGCTCTATTCATAATAGCCAGAAATTGGAAACAACTTAGATGTCCCTCAACAGAGAATGGGTAAAGAAAACATGCTACATTTACACAATGGAGTGGCTATTTAAAAAAAATGACATCATGAAATTTTCAGGCAAATGGATGGAACTAGAAAAAATCATCCTGAGTAAGGTAACAGAGATCCAGAAAAATAAATATGGTATGCATTCACTTATAGCTGGATATTAGCCATCAATAAATTATAACCATAGACCCAGAGAGATTAGTTATAGAGAAAGGACAGGATGGTGGTGGGGACACATGGATGTCCCTGGAATGGGGAAATAAAATATATTTTATGGGTGGGTTGGAACAGAGATAAGAATGAGAGGATCAGGTAGGGAGAGGTGATGAGGTTGAGGAAGGGAATGAGGGGAGAGACAGTTAGAATTGAGGGAACCTTGAGGGAAGGTATGGAAACCTAGTGCAGTGGAAACTTCCTAAAATATATGAAGGCAAACCTAATAAAGTTTCCAAATAATGAGGAACTTATAGCCATCTCTTGACACCAAAGGAAGCTTGCAGTACTAGGATTGGGTTACATCCAATTGAGTTACATCCAATTGGCCAAAGGAGTCCCATGGAAATCCCCAAACAACCCAGGCTGTTTCCAAGACAATGGGTTGCTCTCCACAAACTGACAGCAAGACCCCATTGCTGAAGACAACACCCACACAACTCATTGAACATGGAGAAGGTAAGCTGGTGACTACATAGAACCTTCACCCCTACATTCTAGTGCCTTTGGTGCAGGATGTACTTTCTAGACTACCAAAAGAAAAACATAAATATCAACCCAGCCACAAAACCTTTGTTCTGCAATCTTCCCTGCCTGCAAAACATGCTAGGGCAATGATGTCAAAGCTTGTGGAAGTAACCAACCACTTAAGTAACCAACCACTGATTTGACTTAAGGCCTACTCCATACCTGACACTGCTTTGGTGACCAAGAACGAGAGACTAGATAGCCCAGAGACGTAGGGTTACACCAAATTCTACTGGTCTAAAAAAACAAAAAATAACAATAAAATGACTCCTAATGATATTCTGCTGTACTTGTAGATCAGTGTCTTATTTAGCTACCATCAGAGAAGCTTCCTCCTGCAGCAGATGGGAACACATACAGAGACCCACAGCCAGACATTATGCAAAGAGTGAGAGACCTTGGAATACGCAACACTAAATGGGATGCCACCATCAAATCCCTCCCCCTCAGAGCTCAGGGAACCCTGTGGAAGAGGAGGCAGGAGTGTGGGAGCCAGAGGGGATGGAGGACAGCAGGAGAACAAGGCCCTACGAATCAACTGAGCAAAGCTCATATGAACTCACAGAGACTAAGGCACTGTGTGCAGGGCTGACATGGGTCTGCAGCAGGTCCTCTTTGTATATATTACAGCTTTCAGTTTAGTATTTTTATGGAACTCCTGAGTGTGTGAATGAGTGAGTCTCTGATTCTTATGCCTTCTCTTGGTGCTCTTTTCCTTCTGTTGGTTTGCCTTGTCCAAATTCAATGTGATTATTTTTTGCTCTATCTTATTACATTTTATTTTGTCATGTTTTGTTGCTATCTCTTAGAAGTCTGTTCTTTTCTAATGAGAGACAGAAAGGAAGTGGATCCAGATGGGAGGGGAGGTGGGGGGACTGGGAGGAGCAGAGTGAGGGGAAACTGTAACCAAGGTATAGTATATGAGGTAAAAAATCCATTTTTAATAAGGGGATGCCAAGAGTAGAGGAGCATGAGCAAGCTCAGATGTTGGGATAGCATACTTTAGCTTTTGGATAGTATCTGAAAGAAAAAGATGAAATAAAAACGGAAAGCTACTCAGAAAATAGGGAAAATTGACCCAGAAAACCAGACAGACTTAACAGTGTTGTCCAGAGGGAGATTATAGAGCGCCTGTGGAGTGGGAGGGACTTCTGGGAAAGATAATCACTTATTTTACTAAGGGGATAATTATTCCTCCTCACTCCATAGCTTATCTTCAGATGAACTGGATATCCTGTGGAGTGGACTCTAGGCCGGATGATTGACAGCAGATTAACTGTTAAAGGAGGAAACAATAGTATGTTATGTTTTAATCTTGGGTCTGTTCAGAATGTCATGTCTCCATCCAGAGCCAGAGGTATTCCACACTTTTGACTAGGATGCTGAAGGAGGTGTGCTAGTGATGTTTTCCATTCTAGTTTACCAGAGATATAGGAGGAGGGGTCCAAGGTCTATCATGAAGAGGTGTCGATCTTCAATGACCTCCAAGGCTACTAATCCCTGCCTAAGCTACCTAATAATGGCGGTCAGAAAGAGATTTCACATAGTTCATATAAGTTTGATAATTTGTTAGATGGCTTTGCAGGAGAGATTGGAGCTGGGACACTGATGGGTGGGATCACACCTTGACCAGATGCATATGTATAGAAGAAATACTGGTTGTTGGTGTGTGTGTGTGTGTGTGTGTGTGTGTGTGTGTGTGTGTGTGTGTATACACTTCTGAATTTGTTCCCCTTCCCAATGTGCCACATTGAATAAATCTCTTTTCTCAGATTTTCACTAGTGCATGCCTCTATAATTAATATACTGAGGATTGGTAACCAAATCTCGCTTTTTAGGGCTGCTACAGTCAAGATTCGTGCCCCCAAAACTCTGGTGACATCTGGAACAGTATGGGGCAATCAAGTATGTAAACACAGTGCAGGTTTAGTGAACTTCACAATGCTTCATTGCTAGAGATCTTGGACTCTGCACAAAGGGGGAAAAAATCACAGGACAGGAAAGTAAACACATTCAATATTCAAAGAAAATTTCCCCAATGAAACCAGGTATGGTGGTGTAAGCTACTTGGGAATCTGAAGGAGGAGGACTGTGAGCTATGAATTCTAGACTAGCAGTGTCAATTTTTTTAAATATGCAAAAAACAGTGAAGTTGGTGGTTTATTCTAATACACAGCTTCAACTGACTCAATCAGGAAAAACAAAAATAAAACCCTATATTCTTTCCCTGTATGTTGAAGATCAACCATCAAGGCCACATCACATTCTGATTTTGGAATCTATGAAACCAAATACAGCAAACACTGTATGCATTGGGTGTAGTATAGCTCAGTGACGAAAGCATTTGCCTATCATGGACAAGGCCCCAGAATTGGCCTCTACTGCTGAAAAAAAAATGAAAACAAAGCATAAATCATATACAGTATTGACAGAGAAGGATCTCTAAGACATATTAATAGGAAATAACAAGTTGATAACATATCATATACAAGTTCATTTATGCTAAAATAAGTACAAGTCACCACTTAATACATATCATCATAGAACACAACTATTATTTTTATATGCACTCAATTATTTACATAATCACATTTTCTTTGCAGAAAAATTTCCATAAAGACAGCCTTTGAGCCAGGAGAGGTGGTGTGCACTGGGGAGGCAGAGGCAGGTAGATCTCTGTGAGTTCAAGGCCAGCCTAGTCTATATAGTAAATTCCAGTACAGCCAGGGCTACATAGTGAGACCTTATCTCAAAAGACCCTCCACTCTCAAAAATAGACAGTCTCTGAAAGGGCAACAATTCTGGGAAAAATCTCATTGGAAGGCCAATATATTCCTGTATTGTTTAAAGACTTCCCAACATGTGTTCATATAGTTCTCTAAGGACTTTGCAGAGCAGTCTGTATTCTCCACCCTCACTTCTCTGGTCTCTTTTACCCTCATTGGTGTAACTCAGTCTTATCTCCTTGCAATTCCTCAAATATGCACACATGGATCCCCTCAAAACTTTACACTGGCTACTCCTTTTCACTGGAATGTTCTCTATCAACCTGCATCTTTCATTCCTTCACTTCCCTTAGAATTTTTTTCAAATGGTAACGTTTTGACCTACAAATTTGAACCTGAAGTTCTCTTAGTCAGCATTCATAATCTACCCCATATTTTGTTGTGATTATATTACTTATTATTAAGTTTCTCTTTCTCTTGCCACATGAGTGGATTCTTTTTCATGGGCTAGGCCTGTATTTGCTGTGCTCACCAAGGTATCCTTAGTTCCTTGAATTGTATTTAGCTTGTTAGTTGTTGAAAAAAAAAGTGCTTGTCAATTCATAAATATTCATGACATTGGATTCACAAATTTAAAAAATAAAGACTGTATTTCAAATATAGCTGCCAATTACACCAATGAAATATTAGAACAAAATGTATGAGGAGCTTATGGATTCTACAGAATCCAGTTTGCAGACTCCTGGCTCAATGCTGAATCAAGTAGCTCTCGCACAACCTAACTGCACATTCAGTTAACCTGGAACATCCATTTTCAAACATCTAGGAGTAAATCAGACATTTATGAGAACTTGTATGAAATCACCAGCTAGTTCTTGTTGGGAGCAATGGGAAGACAAGAGTCAGTATATTTCCCATGTGACAAAGGTCAAAAGTCAGAGCAAAAATTATGTTTATCATGTTGTAGGTCTCCTTTATTTTTTCCAAAAGAAAATGCCTGACCTAAAAATGTGGGTAGAAATTGATATTGAAGCTTGTTTAAGAAAAACAACAACATTTAAACTTAGCATAATCTATCACATAAAACCAGGGAATGGGAATAATTCTTTTCATAGAATAGGCCTTTTAGAATAAACTCTGATGCTTGGCAATTATTCACCAAGAGTAAAAGCATTCTCATTACTAGTTGCAATTTGTAGCACTTAAGTTTGGCCTTTTCAGTTTTACCTACTGTATTAGAAACAGCTCAGTATTAAGGGCCAAGTCTTTGTTTTTATATGGCGCTATTCTCACAGTAATTATTGGATCCAGCCTTTATAATCAGTGTTATAAACTAAATGATGGTGTAACTAGATCTATAAACATTAAACAGACCTATAAATTTTAAAACACACTGTGGCAAAATGATGAAATGCTAAGTCGGCTCCAATAGCTTCTTGAGATATTTAGTATTAATTTAAAATTTTTAAATATTTAAATTTATTGATTTATTTTGTGTTTTGTTTTGTTTTTGTTATGTGGTCCAGGTTTGCTTCAAATTCAGTACCTTCCTTCTTCAGCCTCCCGAGTGCTGGCTTTACAGGTATGTACCACCACACTGGGCTTTCTTTGAAGTGTTTTAAATTTTTTAAGTTATAATTTTATTATTAACTGTATTATTAATATATCTATATTTTAAAATATAACCTGTTTGGTTTGTATCATGCTACCTGCATGTATGTTTTCAGTGTGGCACTGGACACCCAATTGCTGTGCTGTTCCCTGGAGAAGACCACCTCTCCCACTCTCAGCTCCACTCGGTTGCCTGTAGTTCTTTGTGAAGGGTTGAGACCTCACCTCACAGGCTTTTTTTCTCTCTCTATTCTTTTTGGCACGTTCATTAGTGTCATCTTGGTTTGGTTCATATTTGGGTAGTCATGTTGATGAGATGATGGGAGTAGCTTCTGATGTTACTAGGAGACACAATCTCATAGCAAACCCCTGATCTTCTAGGTTTTACAAGGTTTCTGTCCTCTCTTCTGTAATGGTCCCTAAGCCCCAGAGCAGGAGCGTTTTATAGGTGTATCCATTGACTTGGCTCCACAACTCTGCATTTTGGTCAGTTGTGGTTTTCTGTAGTGGTGTCCATTTGTTGCCAAAAGAAATTTCTTTGATGAGGGGTGGAGACAAATGTTCATAAATTGTTAGATATTATGCAGGTTTAGTAAATCAGTGGCTATAGATTCTCCTCCAGCAACAATGGCGTCACAAGCACTGAGTTGTTGGTTAGGTTTCCAGCACCAAGCATAGCCTCCTTCTTGTTGAGAAAGTCTTAAGTTAAATTAGAGTGCTGTTGCCACCACAGTATGCACACCACGACTTCACCCTTATGGNTATTCTGTTATACTGGTTGTTGATGTGGTTCATAGGTGTCACAGCAGGGTAGGACTTATTGGTTGCCTCCTTCCTTTGGAAGCTTGCACAGTGCCTCCTGGTACCATGAAAGCTAGTCCTCAGGGAGCAGACTTTCAGATCAGTTCCAGCACAGGGGCCTCTGGGCCCTGTTTCTGAAGTACATGGTGTCTTCACCAAAATATTTAAATATAAAATTTTAAAAACTAATTATTATTCCATTTTTGCTTTAATTTTGGAGACAGGGTCTCAGTATATGTTCCAGGTTGGCTTCAAACTCGGTGGCTTCCTACTTCAGCCTCCTGAGTACTGACTAGCTTTACAGGTATAAACCACCACACTGGGCTTTCTTTGAAGTTTTCAAAGCCAAACATCAGAACAGAACAGGCGGCACTGGCATGTTTTCCCTATTAAGCCTTAGACTAATTATGTTTGAACTGGTAGACAAGCAGCTCAAGGGCAGAAAAAGAGTGTAGCTATTACAAGTGTTTGGAGTTTGAGACATCAAGCTCACAATAAAGTTTCTGATTCATGCTAGAGAAAGAANAACACCAGGAGAGCAAGCACCACGTAGTGCTTTGTTTTGTTTTGCTTGCTGTTTCACAGGGCGGAAGATCTAAATAGCTAATATACCCACATTTTGTATATTTACTTAATACATTCAAATGTTTGTATAGACCCCTTGTGGCAGAGAAAGTGGTGCAAAGTGAGGAGAGATTTAAAAATAGTAAAGATGAGGGGTGTGGCTCAGTGCTCGAACTCTTGTCTAACATCCATGGACTCTGAGAACTACCCCCAACAAACAAACAAACGTAAAATTGAGAAACAACCAATATTCCCCAACAAGGAGAATGTAGTTTCCTTTGTCTAATATAATTTTGATCATTCATATTGTACTAGTTACTTTTCTTATTTCTCTGACCTGATAAGCCACTTAAAGAGAAAGAATTATTCTCATGGATCACATTGTTATTGTTGGTCTCACTTACAGCTTAAGGAATACTGTCAATCACTGTAACGAAGGCAGGGCAGAAGGGCAGGCAGTCACATTACATCCACTGTCAGGAGATGAACGCTGCTGCTCTGCCCACTTTGTCCTTTTTGTTCAGTCTGGAGCCTCAGCCTAGGGCTGCCCACACTCCAGGTAGGCCTTCTTGTAAATTGGCACACACTATTTTTGTGATGGTTAATCTTCATTGTCAACCTGATTGGCTTTAGAATCACCATGGAAACACAGCTCTGGGTATGTTTAGGTTTCTCTGGACAGGTTAAATAAAGTGAGAAGACTTGCCTGAGTGTGGGCAGCCCCCGGGCCTGGGGTTCCCAACTGAACACAAAGGAGGAAGTGGGCAAAGCAGCACTTGTCTTCTAATTGTGGATATATGTGACCGCCTGCCTTTCCATCCTGCCTTCAAGGCAATGATGGACTGTATTCCTTAAACTGTAAGTGAGAACAACAATAATATTATGTAGCCAGTCTTGTTTTTGGCTATCAGCCTCTTACAATATGTCATGGTATCCTAGTCCTTGAAGGAGTTCTACACTTGATGTGTGACCAAAAGCTCAGTGACTACTGGTTAGATCTTTCTTGCTTCAGCAATCCAGGTGACCAGTTGTCTTTCTGTATATTCCATAGGAGAAAATGAATGCTTGTTATTGTAAATCTGATGAAGAACCCATGGCTGTAGAGCCCATGGGCCCAGGAGTGACTTACTACTATTTTGCTAAATGAACTGTTCTCTAAATCCATATTCCTATACTCATTGATGCCGTCAGATCTCATCAGATAAGCTTCTTTGTACAGTGGACAGTGGTTAAAGAAGCAACTGTCCAAAATGCAGAGAATAAGTGTCTGTGAAGTGTTCATGTATGAATGGGACATCGATACCCCACCCTCTCCCAAGGCTCAGAGACTGTCTTGGAAGAAGGGGTAGAAAGACAGAAGGAGCTGGAAGACAGGGAGGACCAGAGCAAGACTATTTTTAGGGCTTGACAGGATGACTACACCCAAGAACTCATAGAAGCTGTGGCTACCTGCATGAGACCAAGCCAGTTAACATTCCAGCATGCAGCAGGGAGGGGCTCATGAGTTCCAATTCTAGGTAAGGAGTTGTTGACAGCTAATGGCTCCTAGGGGTAAGAAGAGTCAGTTTTTCTTTAAGGGGGTGTCTTAGTTAAGGTTTCTATTGCTGTGAAGAGACACCATGACCACGGCAACGCTTATAAAGGAAAACATTTAAGTGTGGTGGCTCACTTACAGTTCAGAGGTTTAGTCCATTATCATCTGGTGAGAAGCAAGGCAGCATGCAGGCAGACATGGTGCTGGAGCTGAGAGTCTTACATCTTGATCCATGGGAAATTAACTGAGACACTGGGTGGTATCTTGAGCATATATGAGACCTCAAAACCTACCTCCACAGTGACACACTTCCTCCAACAAGGCCANACCTCATAATAGCGCCACTCCCTTTGGGAACCATTTTCCTTCAAACCACCACAGAGGGTGTGGCTCCTGGTAGGTCATTCACCTTTCAGTGGATTCTCCACACTCATGAATATATGGACAGCACAAATTGGACTTGGTGAGTTATTAAAAAAAAAAGAGAAAACATGAAGTTGGAAGATGGTAAGAGCAGGAATAGAGGGCAAGTGAGATAAAAATGTATAGTTGTATGTAGGAAATTCTTTAGACACACACACAGTAAGGACTGGAGTGATGCACCAGTGAGTAGGAGCACTGGTTGCTTTTTCCAGAGGACCTGAGTTTAATTTCCACCACCCACATGGTGTATCACTGCTGTGGGATGTCTTTCTGTATGCTGTGAATATGTGTTGCTATGATTGGTTAATAAAGAAGCTTGCTTGGCCTATGGCAAAGCAGCTTAGAGGAAGGTAGGAAATCAGAGAGACAGGAAAGAGAAAGGCAGAGTCTGGAGAGAAGCTGGGAGCCGCCACCAGGAGAAGCAAGATGTAAAAGTACTAGTAAGCCGGGCAGTGGTGCACACCTTTAATCCCAGCACTTGTGAGGCAGAGGCAGGCGGATCTCTGTGAGTTCGAGGCCAACCTGGGAACTCACTACTGAGTGAGTTCCAGGAAAGGCGCCAAAGCTACACAGAGAAACCCTGTCTCGAAAAACCAAAAA
>LZPO01035231.1:56333-84698 GCA_001675575.1 Neotoma lepida
GAACTCACAGAGATCCGCCTGCCTCTGCCTCCTGAGTGCTGGGATTAAAGGCGTGTGCCATCACCGCCCGGCTTAATTTTACATTCTTAATTTACACAGCAAGTGGACATGTTTGAATAACCTCTTTAAAAGATTTATTCTTCCTCATAAATCTTAGCAATGAGGAAAATGTAGACATAAACTTCAAGCTATGTCTTTAGCAGTATCAGCCATTGTAATATCTTTACTAACAAATGACCCAACTTGCTTACTATGTGCACAGAAAGTGATATAAACATACTATACACAACACACACAACAAACTTATATACACCGTCAACAAACACACTGTCAGTGTTTCACTGTATATGTTTTGATCAAAGAGTCTATACATTCTCCTGGGGAGATTAAGGAACAGTTGGAGCTATATAGCATATTTAACTACAGAAAAATAGGAATGGAAGGGGAAGGGGCTAAAAATAGTTGAAATTCACAAGGGAGCTATTTACAAATATGTATACACTTTAGCCATATCTTTTGTCTGAAGAAGTTTCTTTTGCAGGGTTAAATTTACTAAGTGGTCCAGAGTATAAGATACAGTAACAGGGAAGGTTTCGGTTAATAGTTTTCATTTTTACTCCTTGGTACATTTATTAAAAAATAACACTTGTGAGTATTCCTCCCTTGGAATTCCTGCATCTCCTGGGAGACTTTTCTTTAATACATCTATGCTTGTTCTGCTCTAAAAAATTAAAAATGAAAACAAAAACACTTGTAAATTGGAGCATCCTGCAGTCCCAGGTACTCAGGAAACTGAAGTCGGAGGAGCATCCTGCAGTCCCAGGTACTCAGGAAACTGAAGTCGGAGGAGCATCCTGCAGTCCCAGGTACTCAGGAAACTGAAGTCGGAAGACTGTTTGAACCCAGGAGTTCAAGACCAGCCAGTGAGAACGGTTTTAAACAAAGAGAAGGAAAAAAGAAACAGTTGCAAATAACACATTGACTAGCTATCAAAATTCAGAAAAACCTAACTGAATTAAGAAGAAAAATCATTAAACAGAAACTGGATTTGCCTGATAATCTTAAAAATTAGAAAGCCCCGGATTCAGTCTCTAGCATCACAAAGCAAAATGCATAGATTTATGATTCATCACAAAGCAAAATGCATAGGTTTATGATTCATCAAGTGTACCAAAACCACTTCCTCTCCCACTCAGCTCCGAGTCTCAGAAGGCTTCACAGCTTTGTCATGATGCTTAACAGAGCATGTACAGTTGAACATAATGCTGATGAGGATTTATGAAAATACTACCGTATACGTGGCTGGTAAGCTTACACTGTATTGGGATCTATCAGGTCACAAGGACACATGGGTACAGGTGGCCTTTTGGGTATTACCAGTTTCTTGATATGCCCACTGACACACAGCTGCATAGGAACAGAGTCCAGGCTGGCGATCAGGCCCATCGTCCGCTTGAGGCGAAGCTTCGGCTGAAGGAGAAGTTGATTTCCGAGTTCTTGTACTTTCCCCAGGCACCAAAGGGCACCACCACTGCTGTGCTGTTGTCTTCGGTACCGTACTGGATCGCCTGCAGGCGCCGGGAGGAAGAGGAAAGCAAAGAGCTGGAGTCATTGTGTACAAACAGAGAGCATCCTGTCTCTGGAAAGCCAACTGGTTCTACAGAGTTAACAAAGGCAGTTATCTAACAAGGTTTGTGACTGTTTCAACCCCGTATCTATGTTCCATATGGTTATTAGCTGCACATGAATAACAGATGATCCAACTATTTCCTATCCTCCACTGTAGCAATCTTGGCAATGGAAACACCAGTGAACTGAGACACATCGCTGAGCGGCTCCCAAAGAGGACACACCTGGAACCCTTAGCATGGTGCCAATCGTGGTAAAGCCTTAATAAATACTAATTCTTACCAACAAAACTGCTGGTAGGAATTTAGCCCAAGAAATTAAAGAGCTTTGAAGAGGAATAAAAGAAAAAAAAAAAACCAAAATATGTTTTTCTGAAAGCGCTGCTAAAAACCTTTGTATACTAATTTAAAATTTAAAATCTCAGAAACGGTTATGTACGAAGTTATGACAAAAAGTTTATAGGATTCCTTCTACGAGGGTTAAGTGGGCATGAACTAAATTGCCTGCAGCAGGATTGTAAATCACTTCAAGGGAACAGCTCAAATAGCTGAGGGCTAGAGTCAGTACTGTTTAGAAATGCTTGGGTTGCAGTTAGCATCAAACAGATCAAATGATCTCACAGCCTGATACTAAAAGATATCTGGTATAAATAGCTTCAAGGAATGTAAAAGGTTTACAAACAAAATCGTAAGAGAAAAACTTGTTTAAAATGTATTGAGTATGTATCAAATAATGTATGTACCATTATACTTAACATTTAATTGTTAAATATAAAAATAACCATTAAAATGGTGATAAAATAATAGGCAAAGAGGAAAAACAAACAAAAATATGATTTTTTTAAAGATTTATTTATTATGTATACAGTGTTCTGCCTGCAAGTATGCCTGCAAGCCAGAAGAGGGCACCAGATCTCACAGATCGTTTGTGAGCCACCATGTGGTTGCTGGAAATTGAACTCAGGACCACTGGAAGAGCAGCCAGTGCTCGCTCTTAACCTCTGGGCCATCTCTCCAGCCCTGAAATATGATTTATTAAAATCCCCTTCTAGAAGTTAATTCCACCAACAAAAAGATGCAAAGCTAAACAGTAAAATCTCTGTTTTTCTCAAGGCTTTGGGCCTCACTTAGTAGTAGAGTGCTCACCCAGCATTCGAGACCCTGTGTTCAAATTCACCATAACACTCAAGCTAAAACACTATATGCCTCTGCTATCCTTCATCCTCTTCTCTCTGGGAATTTCCCACCAGAAGCCCCACTAAGTCACCTGTTCAGTCACCGCATGGGCTGCTTCATTTGGATCATGGCACTGGTTGACAAAGTCACAGATCTCTTGACTATTCACCATGAAGTTAATCCCATCTGTGGTGAGGACTAGGAAACTGTCTTCTGCATGGTAGAGCTGCAACCAGAAGCAAACAATGTGATTACAAACAAGACTGTGCCTTCAAATGACTCAATAAGTTAGAAACTGCGTCTGTTTTGTAGCGTGGTCATCTGTGTCAGAGTTCATGGGTAAACTGAAAATGTAGCTGAGAATCAATACCACCCAGGAGAAACCAAACTTTTACCTAGCAATACCAAGAAAGAGGTCAGACAGTCAAATGCTGAGAGTCTGGACTTAATGCTACTTCTATTATTTGGCTGGGTGAGTACATTTTATCACTTGATAGTGTGAGCCTTTATATGCATTTGCTTGTGTTATTATTTTGATTTATTTCCTTTTAAAGTGAAGATAGTTGCATCTCTTTTGAACAGAGGCTACCACACAGCAAATCCTATATAAGTATTTGTTTCATAAAATGAATATGAGTGAAATATCTTTTTCTTTTCTTTTTGAGACAGGATTTCTTTGTGTAACATTGGCTGTCCTGGAACTAGCTCTGTAGATCAGTCTGGCTTTGAACTCACAAAGATCTGTCTGCCTCTGCTTCCTGAGTGTAGGGATTAAAGGCATGCGCCACCACCACCTGGAGTGAGATAACTTTTTAAGGCTGGAAATCCTTGCTTAAATTCTGAACACTCATGCCCTACCATTTGTGGAAGCCCACATTATATTGTGCTGACTCAAGAGCACTGGAGAAGCAAGCAGCAGGGCATGGATCATGTTGGGGTCAGTTTAGAGTAAAAGAGGCGCCATGCTGGTCAAACAGAAATGGCTGACTGTTGAGCGGAGTGGAGAAGGCAAGCCAAGAATCACTCCCAAGCTGAGAGAATGCATCTGAATGGCAGGGGGTGGGAAAGGATGGGCCACAGAGCCCCTCTACCAAGGGAAAACAAAAGCCAAAGACTTCACCCTCCTCAGGCTAGAAACTAGCATCTTACTTTAAAAGTTTATTGAGTTTATTCTTCACAAATTAGTCCCCCTTTAAAAACATCTTTGCAAATTAGTTCTCCTTTAAAAAACATATTTCTTCCTTCAGCCAGCAACTGGAGATGAGTCATGAGTCATTCTCTGTGTATGATTCAGTGTTTCTGACCCCTTCTTACCTTAATCCTTGTTGTCTCAGGTTCTGCTATTACACCACTGGCTTTAAGATCCAAATCTCCGATACTCCTTGTCATTGCAAGTCTACCATTTACATGGGGCTGTCCCAAACTATTCCAAGACACAAAGCCACCACATTTCTTGATCCTAGTTAAGAAAAAGTAAAATTAATGATGATGATGATGACAGTGATATAGGAAATTGAAGCACTAGTCTAAATACCAAATTTACAAATTGAAATTTGGAGCCTGGGATGTCAGCACACACCCATAATCCAGGAATTTGGGAAGGCTGAGAAGGATTTCGAGTTTCAGGCAAGCCTATGGTAAATGCCAAAAGCTTTTAAGTCCATAAATAAATAAGATAAAAATGACAAACTTAGCCCACACATAGTGTACACAACATACCCTGATAACCCCAGCACTTGAGAGGTGAGAAAGGAGAATACAGTTGAAACGCCAGGCTGGGCTGCACAGCGAGATCCAGTCTCAACAAACCCAAACAAGAAAATCTGGGCCCAGGTAGTGGCTATGCGCAGCAGTGCTGGCAAAGAGGTCCTGGTGTTTTACACCAGCACAGGGAGGGAAATGCCACATGCTGTTTCTATGGCAATTGTAGCTATCACCCTCTAAAATGGCTGTCATGGTGACAGTACCTTTCTTTCTCATCCTTTCTTTCTGGAGTATGGTCAGTGGTCAGCTTCATGGGTTTTCCTTTTCTACACAAAAGAGCCCGGCTGTCTCCAACACTGGCTACAACCAGTTCAATACCATCTCTCAACAAGGCGACTGTTGCAGTAGTCCCAGAGGTCAGGAGGCTTGCTACAAATATTATAAAATAGAGTATCAGTTAGCGATAGAAGTGTTCGGGTATGGAATTTTCACTAAAAATAAAACAGAAGCATGATAATTTAGGGCTGGCGTACCATTCTAATTTAACAAGAGCTATGCAAATGAAATGCCAACAAACTATGTAAGTAAGACCATGCAGGGAAACAATTAATTGTTTAATTCAGTAACAAGGCTCCATGCAAACGGAAAGGTCGGTAAACTAATTTGGTGAGGAAAGCATCAGTGTCTCCAAATGGTCTGTGTGTAAAAAGCAGGGCTGACTTAAACTCACAGTGATGATGCCTTCGTGTGCATAGCAGGTGTCAAAAACAAAACACGAAAATGTCACTAATCTGGCTGCTATGACAGGATGGCAGATCTGCTGGGCCCATTAGGTGAGCTGCCTTTCTAGAATCATGAGATTTGGATTATTCTCTTCCATTCCTTACTCCTGTCCAGTCAAAGTAGTACTAGTTAACAGGTGAGGAGAGAAATGCCAAGCACAGAGCATTTGCTCTGCAAGCACTACAGTGTACTTTCTTACCTTCTAGAACCATGTCAGTTTTATAAGTGTTCACACACAAAAAAAAAACAGTTAAAGACCCATACCCTTTTCTGGTTTGGGTCTTTGTTTGCTCTATACCTGAAGAAAAGCTATAGCCTCCCCCCTTTGATTATAGATCTGAGAGGTAAAGAAAGAAATTCATTCCAGTTCCTCATCAACGTGGCATACTTAACGTTATCCGATCTGGAATTTGCAGCCAACAGCAGACCAGCATAGCCAGCTGCAACTCCTGCAGCTTCTGCCTGGGCCAGCATATGTCAGCAATATGCATCTTCTCTGCCATCAAGGGAAGGCCAGTGTTACTAGGCTAGAGGTTGCCACTCCTTTTCTACCCAAGCCAACCAGTCCGTGTGTCTTCCTTTGATTTATTCCAACATCATCTGTTCTATGTTGTTTAGCACTTATTAAAAATGTTTAAGGTGCATTGAGCCTTGTGGAAAGTGGGACTACCATGAAACTGTGAACCAAAGAATACAGCAAAGAGGAAGAAGTTGAGAAGTAACTTATTTAAAGCAGGAATTATCTTTAGTAACATTGTTAATTCTTTAAAACACTGTTACAACTTTAATTGGATTTTTTTTTATCTTATAAGAATTCCATATCCAATCACTTGACTGTTGCTCTATGTAATATATGTAGAAAGCCTCCTGACCATCCAAAGGTGATTTATACTCTATAGTTGATTTAGGAAACAAATTGATTTCATTGACAGTCAAGATTTTTTTAAAGACAACTTCTAAAACGTCACCAAAAAATGCATTTTTAGAAAGAGATGAATACATTTTCCAGTCATTATATTAAAATGCCTGCTTTAATTAGAAAAGTAAGGTGGAAAAGCATGGATAAAGTCTACTCAATCTGTAGCCATGCTCAGTTTACTCTATTGAGAAAGAGCATCTACAGTTGCACTATCTTCCCATTTATCTCTTCATTTTGGAACCATTTGGTCAAGGCAATGCTATCACACCACAGCAATGTTGAGATGCACGTCAGTGCATGACATAAATGCTTTAACATAAAGACTAGTGATGCTTATCTTACATGTGTTACAACTTTCAACTTGATCTTAGTCAAAAGGCTGTACGGAATCTTCACAGTTCAATCAACTATATTATTCTCAAATGCTTTTAAAAGGCAGGAAAGAGAAGACAGGCATTCATTAGATGCTACCAGTCCAGGGGATTCTGAACTCTCCACATCAGCTGTCAGCACCAGCTTTTTATGATCTTTAATTGAAGATGACAAAAGAATGAACATTTTATAAATGCAATGTCAGTTTGGGTTGTCGTTCCCAGCTCTCTCACCTCTGAATTTAAAAGAGCTTGGGCTTTTTTCAACTCACCTTCACAGTTTCAAAATCTCAGGACATATGGGGAAAGTTTCAAAACTAACCGTGGATTCTGGTTTGCTTACGCATCTAAGAATATAAATAGTGAATCAGCACTTGTTTCCATTCAACAGTTAACACAGAGGTAAAAAAGTCTCACTGTCTGCCCTAACAACAAAATTAGAAAACTAAGACATTTTTCAGTAAGTCTGAACTCACTGGATACTTTCTACTGCAAATCATCTCAACTAACGGGCCAAGGAGGAAGTGGGAACGCCCCAGGAGTTTAGACTAGGAACTACTAGACTCTTTCACCTGAGACAAAATTAAGCAGATCTCTCTTTCCACTGAAGCCCAGCATAGAGCGTCCACAGGCTCCAGGTCTAGAGCTGCCGAGCGGGCACAGGTCTCTGCCACAAACACGCACAGAGGCAAATGGGAATTTCACCCAGAAATTATGCACAAACATAACAAACCTGCAACACAAAGGAGAGCAGAGAAAGAGCTGCAAAATAAGGGGCAGGGTTCCTATTGGTGAAAATTTCACTCGCAAATCACATAATATTCCAGGAGATGCCAAATCAATGATTCAAAGCTCAGTAGCATCAAGTTAACAGTATCTGGTTGTTGATCTATTTTTTTCNGTCAGACTAACATTTCTCACAGTGTTGTAACTCCAAGATAGAAAAAACTTATGTGCATATGCATCTGTACCAAAACACACCAATAGTGACACTGACATGTATCTATCTGCATATTTGTGCATGCACATGCACAAGCACACACACACACACACACACACACACACACACACACTTAATCTTGAACACAGCTAAATCAATATTTTTGAGTCAGAAAAAATATGCACTGTAAATTTGGTTCATAGCAATATTAGAATTGTCCCCTAAACAAAATAATTTGTATTTGATAAGTAGTGCATAGAAGATGTATGTGAACTATAGTTTATACTAGCTAACTGGGGTCTCAATGTACAGGGAGGAGCAGTCAAAGCACCTGCTATGCCAAACACAGGCCACAAGACACTCGTTCATAGCATATAATGCAGGAATTTAGCACGGGGAAGAACTGTTTCCAGGTGGGTGACTTAAATTCACTGTTTCTATGAAGGCCAGTGTGGCTCTTGAATGATAATGCCTGTTTATAACTTCATGTAATCATAAAAGGGTGTTTCTGCTGCTCTCATTCCCCAGTGCTGCAGGTCAACAGAACAGCAGAAAAATAATCACAATTTGGAACAGCAACAGGAGGAGTAAAATCTAACACCACCCCCAGTGATTATTAAGTTGTGTAAATAATAATACATATAAGCCAATATTGCTGCAAAATTTATCAAAAATAGATGCTTGACCTGTATGACTCATGAACACCAAAGTCAAAGTCATGACCTGAAGCAGTAACAACACAGTAAGAACAACTCTTCAGTGCTGTTCTTTACTTTCCATTTGGTGACCTCCAGCATAATAGGGGTATTCAAAACCACTGTACAGGGCTGGAGGTGTAGCTCAGTGGTAGAGTACTCGCCTCGCACACCCACAGCTCTGGGTAATCCCAGCACAGAAGGCAAATTTGCCTTGACAGCTCTTGCTGTCTGGGAGTGTACTTCTCTAGGAAGAGCCACGTGTGAGGAGTGCAGAATTTAAAGCTCACAGTGGTTCCCATCAATATCACCCACTGAGTCGAAGCAATTCCTCTGTTCTGATCTTTCGTCACTTAGGAGCGTGGCTGCTTTCAAAGCAAAATCACTGTACAGTTCCAGCAGTCATATCATAGTATATCATAGGATATACAGCATCATCATCTGTGTTTTCCACCACCCGTTTTGTTTTAAGTGGCTATTTGTAAAAAATAAAGCAATGGGTATTTTAACTCATTGGCTGGTTTCATTAAATGCAAAAAACACACTGCTATAAATTGAATTTAAAATTTTGAAGGTGGTTTAAAAGGGTTGGAGATCTAGTTCAGTGGCAGAACACTTGTCTAGAATGTATGAGGTCTGTTAAAAAATAATCCCCACTCCCTGGTCTCACAGGAAGGGCTCAAGAGAAGTGAAAGTAGGGTAGATGCTAAGAGATGAGAAAAGATAGTAGGTAGAGAGGGTGACTGTAGTCCTATAGAATGTTGCTAGCTAGCCCTGGGTCTACACACACACACACACACACACACACACACACACCAAAAAGAGTACTATCTTCTTTTAAAATACTTTTTAAAAAACACTAAAATATTGTTTCAATTCAATACTTCAATTAAAAATTTAAGTTTGGATAATTTTGAAAACTTAAGTGAGATAGGTCTAATTTTCCTTTAATCTAATCCTGAAAGGCTAGCACACAGTATTCTGTCTTCAGTAACTTTAATTTGCCATCTGAAAGATATTTACAAATACATCTTTAAAATAGTCCCCAAACTCTGGTTTTTTAAAAGCATTCAATATGCAAAACAGTACACAGCAACACCGTTCTAACACTTTTTAAACAGCACACTAGGCACCATCCTACTTTGTCTCTTACACTTTTAAGCAGTTCTTCATTAAAAAGAAGAATAAATTTTAAGACTTTTTATGAAGTTCTGAGACTATCCCATAGGATGGCAGAACAACTAAATTAAGCAATATATCTTAATTTGGGTATTAGAAATAAATGATATTTTATTTATTTAACAATTGGATTGGGTGAGTCATTTAAAAAGTCTCTTTAAGACATACAAGTTAAATGTTATAAATTCAAAGCCTCTTGAATTATACTTTTTAAAAATAAATGTTTTTAAATTCAACACCAAGTCTAACATTTATGGTTTTAATCACCAGCATTGATAATATCATTTTTAAAAAGCTTGATTGCATTCATGAAGGGTTAATGAATTTTAACATTGGCCATATGCCAATGTTCTTGAACCCTGTGTTCTACAAACCATGGGCAGTAAATACAGCTGTTTGTAGAACAGCTGGGGCATAAGACTGATACTACATCCCATAAATACTGTGGTGATGATGCAGCCAAATTCACACCAACCTAGTAAAGGATAAAAACACACCAAATCAATTCTTATAAAAATGCTGGGCGTAGTGGTGCATTCCTTTCTGAGTTTGAGGTCAGCCTCATCTACATAGCCAGTTCCAAGCCAGCCAGGGATGCCTACTGAGACTCTGCCCCCACTCCCCCAAAAAGGAAAGTGTTTCACTTCCTCTTCGTGTGTTTTACTCTTAAGGGAACAAAAGCTAAATCTTAAGCAGAAACTTCATCCTCTGTCAACTCCTCACTTAAAGAGGGGGAGTGGAACTTGGGCAGGCGTGGTGCCAAAGAAGACAACAGAATGGTTTCAATTAATCTACCAAGTGAAAACTGCTCTCTAGACAAACCGAGAAAGAATGGGCAGTAAAGTGTCCTGGGGAGTGGTAAAGTTCTTACAATGAGCAGGCAGGGGCTGGAGAAGTAGCTCAGCGGAACAGAGCTTGCTGGCCAAGCATGTTCCAAAGCCTTGGGTTCAACGAGGATGGGGGTGGGAATGCTGATACTTAAACAGTACACTCAGCTATCCTAGGGTCCCCCTTTCCCTCTCCTGTTATTAAATATGCACATGAACAAGGCCCTAATCTCAACTAACCATTTCTTCTCCTTGAGTTGAAGCTCCTTGTGTGTGAAATGGGGAGAATTTCCATCCAACTGAAAATGGCATTCCTGTGGTGCACTTTTCTTATTAAAGGAAAAGACCGAACTAAGATCAACATTCCCACACAATGCTGTTTCCAGTCAGTTAGGAGGCGTACAATACATGGCTGCTGCAGAAGTTATCAAAGTTAACTTGATTAGAAATATATTTTTGGTGAGCTAACTAGAAAATATCGGATATATTTTCCTGAAATTATTTTGATAAACTTAGTCAAAACAAAAAACATTTACTTTTAAAACTTATCCATAGTCCACGAGGTTTTTTTTAATTCACTTGTCATGCCCTTCCTTACACTTAACAAAAACAAAAATATCACTAGTCATCTTAGGAAATCTGCAAGATTGAGAGAGAGAAGACAAATATCTCCCTTCTGACTATACTAATGGATGCCAATTAGCAATTTTCTATCATACTTAGGACCTATTGCTAATATTCTGCTTTTAAAAATACATATTCATTTGTGTGTGCATGCATGTGTTTGTTTTTAAGTGTATGTGGACATGCTAGAGCATATGTGTGAAGGCCAGAAGCTAACATACGGAAATCACTTCTCTTTTCCCCATGTGGGTCTTGGGGCTAGAACTCAGGTGGTGAAGCTTGATGGCAGGTGCCTTTACCCACTGAACCATCTCTCTGATCCCCTACCATAAATGCTGAACAATTATCAGCTTTGCAGATATGATTACCCTGTAGTGTTTGCAAGAGTGGTGTGCCAGGGGGATGAGATCCACTTAGTATGGACATCTTGTCCATAAACATATAGATCAAATACATTGAAACACTTTAAATAATCTTTGTAAAATGAAAATTCAGTAGCAGAACCATTTTGGAGCTTCCCCTTCTGAAAGGTCATTATGGAACATAAAAGTGGGACACTGACACCAGTGCAGACTCTAAACAGCATTTAAAATGATTCTTTATATAAAATTATTTCTCTGAAAACTCCCCACAAGTAAACACACAATAAGACTCCCACCACAGAAGGCCTTCATCATTACTCTTCCCCCACCCATCCTTGAGGCTCTGAGGCATGCCATGGCTCACTTACCATCAGCAGACAGGTGGGCATAACTTGAAAAGGCTTTATCTATTTCTAGGAAGGCCAAGGTCAGTACAGTTTCCAAGTCTTTCTCCCGAGGAAGCAAATCCCTTTGTGGAGGAAAGAAAGTTGTGATCATTCTGCAATAGTTCTCTGTTCTCAGTCAGTCCTCCAGCAGTCACTCTGCACAACACACCTCATGGCTCTCCTCTCAGACGCCTTTGCTGAAGATCCAAGGATTAAGGAACATTTATTGGCCCCTGAAGGATCGGCTGAGGATCATGCCATCATGGTCTGGGTATGTGGTGCTGGAGATGTAACTCAGGGCTTCCTGCAACTAGGACTAACTGAGCTATATCAAACCTGAGGCTTTTGAAAGGCATGAAAATAGAAGTCTGGGGAAGTGGTGCTGGTGGTCTGCCTGCAAGACTAAGACTTAAGAGGCGAGGGCAAGATGATCAGGCGTTCAAGGTCATCCTTGTTTTTTATAGTTAGTTCTNACCCAGCCTAGGCTATGTCACTCTATCTTGGAAAAACAAACAAGGCTGTCTGAAGATATAGTTAAGTGGTCGGGCCTTTGCCTCACATGCAAAAGAGAGAGGGAGGAGGAGAGAGAGGAAAGAGAGAGAGAGAGAGAGAGAGAGAGAGAGAGAGAGAGAGAGAGAGAGAGAGAGAAACCTTATCCTCTGAGCCATCTCACAATCCCAAGTCCCTGTTCTTAAAGAATTCTCAGCAGTGCAACCCTGACTGTTACGAGGGCCTTCATATTGACTTAAATTACTGAGTTTGTAGAATGAAGTAAATCATGTAAAAATCAACTGACANACTACCTTTAACTATACACTGGAAGGTAAAACAATAGTCCATGGCCATAACTGCCACAGTCTCCTTTCTTTAATTCTAGCAATAGTGTGATTCTTAAAACATAGTAGGTGTGGTGGTTTCAGTGAGAATGGCTCCCACAGGCTCATGTATTTGAATGCCTGGTGGCCAGTTGGTGGAACTGCTTTTTGGAAAGGATTAGGAGGTGTGTCCTTGTTGGAGGAGGTATGTCACTGGGGTGAACCTTGAGGTTTCAAAAACGTGTCCTTGTTGGAGGAGGTATGTCACTGGGGTGGGCCTTGAGGTTTCAAAAACACACCATTCCCAGTTAGCCAGCTAGCTCTCTCTCTCCCTCTCTCCCTCTCTCTGCCTCCTGTTTGAGAATAAGGATATAATCTCTCAGCTACTGCTCCAGCACCATGCCCGTCTGCCTGTTGCCATGCTCCTCACCGTGATGGTCATGGACTCCAACTTTTTGAAACTGAAAACAAGCCCCCACTAAAACTTGCTTTTATAAGTTGCCTTGGTCACTATGTGTCTTCACAGAAAAGTAACTAAGACAATAAGTCAACCTCCCTGTGCTGACAAGAGTAAATACTTCTTCAGGACCACAGAGATATAGCTCCAAGGGCAAAGTGTTTATTGTACAAACATGAAGACCTGTGTTCAAATCCCTAGGTCCCATATAAAGACAACACATGGCTTTACATTGAACCCCAGGGGCTCATGGGCCAGCCAGTCTTAGCCAAAACAGTGTGAGCTCCAGGTTTAGTAAGAGACTATCTCAAAATGTAAGGTGGGAAATGATATAGAAAGACACTTATGTTGACCTCTGGCCTCCACACACAGATGAGTACATACACATGCATGCACACAACATATATACACACACACACACAAGTNAGNANACACGAGTAAAATTTCTTACAAGTTACCTTTGTACTTCATAATTTACTTGAAATGGTAATATACATAAGGCCGTAGATTCTGAAACACATCTCTGAAATGGAGATAATCTCCAGTTATAAATGCCAGTGACTACTGATCACTGATGGAGTGGCGTGTGATCACTCCGGTAATTTGGTCCACACTGGCTATCTCAGCCAAAGGGAGAATATTTCAAGAGAAAGCCCAGGGGAACTGCAAAACCAACNTCGTGATACATACATGACACATTTTTCCATGTGTGTGTGACAGAAGTCAGCAGCTGCAGGTCCCCCGTGCCCATCATACACTGCAAAGTACAGCACCTCTTCTGTCAGCTGTGCGAACCCAAATCGATCTTCATTTTCTTTCCGTTTGCCAATGAGGGATGCGCAGCCTACATTCTCCAGGCTAATTTTGGGAATTGGCTTGCCGTACTTGATGCTAGGTGGCAGCAGAATTGGCTCATCGATGCGGTTATCCCAGATCCCAAAATTGTCCCAAGTGGCTGGCTGCCCACTTCCATCTGGATCAAACCGAGAACACCTGGGCTCCGAAGTGGAGCTGTAGCAGACAGGNGTCACCTGCCTGTTGTCCTGCAGAAGGACAGAGCTTAACAACACTCTCTTCTTCACCTGGTTCCCACCACTTCTCACCAAAGTAATTAAGGCCGCTGATAACATAATGCAACTCCAAAGGCCTCAGTCACAGGGAAAGACAAATATAGAGCAATAGACAAATTCCTTGAAGAAAAAAACCCGATGCACCTAGGGGTGGGGGCAAAGACAAAGTCACAGTCAGTAATTCAAAACACTGCTTGCTAATACATCATCAGATGCCAGAAACACAAGCCATAAAGAGTATGACATTGTATGTGAGTGTGTGTGTGTGTGTGTGTGTGTGTGTGTTAGGAACTCTACATCCTATTCTTGAGAATGCCGCATCAAAAATTTACCTACTGCCTTCACAGTGTTTGAATTCTATAAACATTTGACAATATGCATATACAAACATGTATCTCCAATTTAACCTGCTATCACTTAGGGACCTTGTTAAAACGAACATTTTGATCCAGCTGGTATGAAGTAAGGTCACATTGTACACTTCTACTCAGCTGTGATCACACATATGCTGGTCATCAGGCCACACTTTGTAAGTAAATATCCTTTCTTCACAAACTCGGTTGTCCTGAAGACAAGATAATGTAAATGTCAACAGTAACAACAACCTCTCCGAAGGATAGAAACAGGAAAAAACAGCTGGCTACTAGAATATTTACAATAATTCTGTACTCAAAGAGTAGCCAAGCTTTAACAAAGACACAATTTTGCATCAAGTTTCCTTTTTACTTAATATTTTTATTCTTTCTTTAAGAATTTCATACAAGTGTATTTTTGTCATAGTCACCCCAACTCTTCTTATCAATGAATGCCTCCACGGTCCACCCTACTTCCTACCTCCACACTTCGTGTCCTTTTAAAAAAATAACCCATAACTCCAATTTGAGCTGCCAAGTACTGCTGGGTGTGTGACCATTGGCTGGTGCACAGTTGACCTACCAGGAGCCACACTCTTAAGCTGACCCTCCCTTTCCCAGAGGCCATCTACTGTCTGTAATTCCTCAGTTGGGGACTCCTGCACCCCTTCCCACTCCATACTAGAATGCTGACTGGATCTTGTGCAGGCAACTGCAGCTGCTTTGAGTTCCTGNGTTCAGCAGATCTGTCATATTCAGAAGACACTATTCCACTCTGATCCCTTGGCCCCACCGGTGACATCTGGCTCTTAGGATCTTCCCACTTCCTCTTCTGAGATGGTCCCTGAGCCTTGGTGAGGGGGTGTGATGTGGAAGTCAAATCTGAGTTTTACAATCTATTAACCACTAAACTTTGCTTTTTATATTAGAATGGTCAATGTAAATTGGTTCATGTAAACACCCTCTAGCAAAATAGGCCAGTTCCAATGGTGTTTCAGTGGTAGACGCTCATGAAGAGGCTAAGTGATTCACACTGGTGACTCCCCAGGCTGCTTATGGATCTTTAACTCCACACTGGGCTCATAAAAAAATTCAAGTCCTGCTTCTGGGGTCCATTAGTTCTCACTAGAACCAATTATTTGGAAGGCTGGGTCCGGCTGGCCCCTGAATTTCCTCTCTGGCTCCCTGTACAGGGGTGTCTACGTTCCCCTCTCAAATGTTCTCCTGCTACTGTGGTGCCATCTGCCTCATCATGTGTTATGATGCACATGAGTCCTCATCAGAGCACCTGCCAGTACCATGTTCTTCAAGACCCAGGGTGACATGAACTCAAGTCACCTATACAAACTTATTTTGTTTTTATTTATTTCTCACACCTATTGACTTATCTACTGTCATGGAGTGCATGTGCCTTGGTGCATACATGGAAGTCAGAGAAATACTTGGAGGAGCTGGCTCTCCTTTCTGCCATGTATGTTCCAGAGACAGAACATCAGTCTTGGCAGCTAGCACCTTTACCCACTGAGCCATCTCACTGGCCTTAAACAAACTTTGTTTTATAACATTTCTCCGAGCCACAGGTTTCAGTAAAAAATGTGTGAGTTGTAGGTGACAGCAATGAGAAATTTCAAACTAATATAATGTAGTACATATTAGAAGTAATAATTACTGATGTAGGTAACTGGCATAGCGGTAATTATTACTTCTAGTAGATAAGTCAATAGGTGTGAAAAAAATAAAAAAAATGTGTTTGTTTAGGTGACTTTAGTTCATGTACACTTAGCAAGCATGCATCCACTTTAAAGTTACCGGACAGCAGACAAATGACTCAAGTTTTCAAACAGCTCTTCTAGGATTCTTTTGCCCAACCCCCACCCCATGCTTCTCACTAACCCTCAAAAAAAAAAAAATCAAATGATAAACACAACTGCATTCTCATCAGAGAACAAATATCCACAAGATATATTATTGAATAATAAAATAAAAGTGGACAGTTCCTTTGAGCCTATATAAACTAATATTTATCATCAATTTGACCTTCTATCATATTAGCAACACTTCAGAATATTAACAGAGCAGTTATAGAGAAAAATCTGCTGGAGAGCATTTTGCTGGCTGAGAATCAGAGTGGGAAGGTACGGAACTAGGTCAGCACCACCTAAGCAAACAGACTTAAGTGGTTCCGTCTCCTTTGCCAGCCACACTAAAACTACACCACACAGATCCCTTTTACAGCCTCAAGTATTTAAAGGCAACTTGTGTTCCCAAGCTCCATGACAGCTCTCAGTTAAACCTGAACACAACCCAGAGGTGGAGCTTAAGGATGGAGCCAGTGCTTAGCATTGGTAAGACCCTCAATTCAAAATCTAAGCAGCCCCCAAACGAAGACAAAAACAGTGAGAAAAAAACAAACATCCTCATCCCAAACCAAACAAAGCTCCGGACATCAAGAAAGACATCCCCTGCTTTAAGTTTGGAAAAAACCATCATCGGCCCCAGAGATCTTGGAATGCCTGCAGAAATGACCATGAACTGAAGAGCAGATGAGAGGAGCGGAAAGGGAGTGTGAAATACAGCAAACACTTAAAACAAGAGCAAAAACAAATAAACAAACAAAACCAGCAACAACAAAAAACGGTGCCTTTAAACAGAGCGGAGAACAACCTGACGAACACCGAAGCTTTCTCTCTGTTTGTCAGACCAGCAAGCAACAGTGAACTGGGATAAGCTTATCAGTTTGTCCACTAAGAAGCAGTTACTTAGCACGATGTTACTAATCAGGGAGAAATACGTAAATCTTCGGATTAGAAATCTAAGCTAACCAATGTTAGTAAACCATTTAAACAATTATATTTAATCTTTCAAAGTGAAATCACCCTTGATTGCTTTTACTACACAAAAATATCCCAGAAAAGTAAAAGGAATACAAAGCATATCATAAATGCATATGACATATACGACTAACAATAAAGAAACAAACTACGGGAAGGAAGAAAATAAAGATAAATAATTTGTTTGGAAACCTAGATATACAACATAACAATCTAAAATGTATTGGTAATTGTACATAAAAGGAAAAAAAAGACTCTTGCCTGAACTAAGTATTTCAAATTCCTTATTTCCCAATCAAAACAAAAATGTATGTATCACAACCTCATCACTTCAGTCTTTAAAACTATATGTGTGCATGCACAAAATTAAAAATACCTTATGTATTCTGGCTATTGTAAATAAATATCTGAAAAATATGCCTTCCCACCATTTATGGGACTAAGCCTTTCTCCCTATCTTCCTCCTCAACCTGATACTTAAAATGGACCAGAAAGAAAGGAAGGAAGAAATAAAATTACAATGTTAGAACAAAGTTATCCCTATGTAAGTAATTCCATGTGGCAGAAATCTCAGCCAAAGAGGTTAAAGAAGTTGTAAGATGTCATAGGCACAGAGTCGCTTCAAGAGGGCACTGGTGAAACTCGATTCTACATAGCAGCAATCACGGCAAGAAAGGAGCTTTGTGGGGTGGTCCACCCCCAGAATCTCAACACTTAGGGGGTGGAGGCAGGAGGACCAGGAGTTAAAGTCCAGTCTGGGCTACTTGAGACCCTGTCCCAACAACAAAAACATCAGGATTAAAAAATGCATCTGCCTTGTAAACTTTTTAAACCACTGTTTGATTGTATAGCCCAAGGACCCACATACACAGCTGCAAGACAGCTGCACCAATTTTACTCTTTATATTTCTCCGATTTTAGACTCGCCCAGCAGTTTAACTCCCAGAGCTGTTCCATTTTATTTTTGGAAGAAGGAGGCACTATCTCTATAGCAGGTTTTGGCACTGGGAATTTGAGTTCAATGCCAAATTTGAATTGAATGCCAAAAACAGTTCAAAGGGGAAATTTATTTCTACCACTTTAAGCAAACATTTGGCAGATTTGGGAGTTCTGGCAATCAGCAGTACTGATAAGGCTAAGATTTTCCTCTCTCCAGGAACCTTGTGGGGTAACTATAAAGTGGCACTTTGGTATCTTCCCATAATGGAAACACAAAGTAACTTTTTAATATTTTTCATTTTATTTATTTACTTGTGTGTAAGGGGGTGTGTTGTGGTGGTATATTGTGTATCTTAATAAACTTGCCTGAGGATCAGAGAAGCAGAACAGCCAGCCACTAGTTCTTACCTCTACGAAATCCTCAGCCTAAAGAGAAAGAGTTTCTGTTTTCCTCACGCCTTATATACTTTTCTCTACCCTGCCATATTACTTCGTGGGATAAAAGGCATGTATGCTTCCCAAGCAAAGGCATGAGACCCCAAGTGCTGGGATTAAAGATGTGTGCCACCACTGCCTGGCTCTGTTTCTCTCCTACACTGGATTAATCTCATGTAGCCCAGTATGGCCTTGAACTCCCAGAGATACAGATGGATCTCTGCTTCTCTCCCCAGTGATAGGATTAAAGGTGTGTGCCAACACTGCGTCTATGTCTAATCTAGTGGCTGGCTCTGTCCTCCGATCCTCAGGCAAGTTTATTAGTGCACACAATATATCACCACAGGGTGCAAGCCAGTGCAAGCCGGCAAAGGTCAACACATTGTAGGCGCACCTTCTCTTGCTATCTGTAGGTCCTGATGCTAGAACTCAAGCGGCAGGCTTGGCAGCAGGCAACGTTACCGGTCAAGGCCAAGTGACATAACCAGCCAGATTTTTAATACTCTTAAACTCCAAATTTCTTTGCCACCATCACCAACGAAAACCCACTGCACCCCAGTAAATAACTAAAGTCATCTGAAAACCTCTGAAATGTATTTTAGCAAATCTGCACTGAACGTGTTTACCTCCTTTTAGGAGGAAAGAAAATGTATTAATTTACAGGAGGAAAGAAAACAACAAAACCCTCAGTGAGCTTTGGGTGTATGTGAGCCTCTGTTTAGACATATGAACTGAGAATAGTCATGAAAAGTATTTATTACTCAATTCTGTGAAAGGGGTGCTGATGTTGTCAAGGAAAAGGAGACTCGGGTTGCAAGAAAAACAGTTATTAACAAGAAGTCATTATCCAAAGCTTCCGTATTTAATGACATTTGTCATACAGTGGTGATCTGGTTTCCAATTTCTACTAGCTACAACACCTTCCCTTCCGTGCAGCCCAGCAGATCTCGGGCGGCCCCCACTGTTTTCTCCCCGGGGTACAGGTCTCTCAGAGGCCACATTTGCTCTTCCCATCTGGGGCACCTGGAGTCGGGGTGGAGGGCTTCGCTGTTACTATTCCTCTGAATCCTACAANGAAAACACCAGCGGAGCTTTTGAGACTCGAAATGTCCTAGCTGTCTCTACCCAGAGCCTCACTCATCTTTGTCTCCTCCGGGTGAGTTTGCTCATCTACAGAAAGCGGCTGCTCAAACAAGCACCTCGAGCCACACGGCTTTAAGATACAGAGCTCTCCGAGTAAAGCACAACACAAGCTCTCAGATCCAAACCACCAGAGCTCCACAATCCTTCTCTACGCCCATCTCCTTACAAGCCCCGCTGGACAGGGTCCTGAGCTAGTTTGCTGGCCTTGACCCAAGCCGGATCGCGGCAGGACAACACTCTGCGGCCAGTGCAGCCCAGCAGATCTCCGGGCACCCCTCGGGTCTTCAGGCTAGGGAACAGGTCCCGCAGTGGCCACGCCTGTTCTCTCTGGCTGGCCCGCACCTGGGGGTCTTGCTGCAGGGAATCCAGGGCGGCTTCTGTTACCCCTACTTTCTCTGTCCCTCCCGCCGACCCTGCCCATCCTACTAGCCCCGCTCCCGCGCCGCTCACTTCAAGCCTGAGGTCAAGTTCAAGGCCGACCGCGGTTGTGTTAGAAGAGCCGGATGCCCGGGCGCAGCAGCCGTGGGCCTCGGCAGCAACAGCTGCTCTCCACCTCGCACACTGAGCCCGGAGAGATGCGCGTGGGACTCAGCCTCAGACGGTGGAAGCTGCGGGAACCCATTCCATATTTCTCCGCTTTCCTGGGTCCTCCCTTAACGCTCCATTCCGAGGACCGCCAATAGATTCTCGAAAACAACCTAGGGGAAGGAGCGAATTGAACTCTTCAGGCTCTTACCTCGTGATGGCTATGTGTCTGCAAATTTCTTAATTGGCTAATGGAAGGAAAGGGAAGGCTTTCTTGGATGATATATAAGACTGACTTCTCTTGTTGATTCCGATCTCCAAAGCAAGCAATTAGGGAACCCACAATCTCCTCTCTGGAAATGCTCGAAATTTTTTTCCGCTGCTGGCCAAATGGAGACCGGGAGGAGTCTGTTCTTGATGATTGACGGCAACTCCGACCAGTTGGTGCTCTGTAAGCCTCTTCGGCTGCCCCCAGTCTCAGCCAATCATAGATCTAGATGGGAACGAGCCTCCTGCACGGGCAATTTGACCTCTCAGATTGCCAACTGAGCTCAGCAGAGAGACGGTAGATTGGGCCAGTAGCTGCTCGACATGGCGCCCCGCCCTTCCGAGGTGGCCTCGGATCAGAGGTGCCAGGGACCTTGCTGCTTGCCAGTCACAGGAGGAAGGAGTGTTGCTTCGGCCAGAAGTATCTTGGCTATCACCCAAGAAATCGAGAACAGGACAGCCACGCTTTGCTTGTGTGTAGTACTTGTACGCCTTCCATTTTTCTTGCTAGTTCTTTGACAAAACACAGAGCAGTGTTCTTCGGGCTGCACTAACAGGCATCTTGGGATGGCTTNCAACTGTCCTGCATGCCATAAGGATTTCCATCTTTGTGAGGGAAGCATTGCCTGGGATCTGGAGGTCTAAACTGACTCAGGTAGTCAGATAACTGTCCTTAGAATCTTCGGCCTAGTAGGGAAGAAGTGGAAGCAAGCCAACAAAAAAACAAACGAGTAAAAAATAAATCATGTCAAGAGAGGGAANAGATAAGGTGTGGATCGAGAACACTGGGGAGCAGATTTTACACAGCACACTGAGTCCCACTGGAACTAGTAATCAGGGTTCCAAAAGAAGGCAATAGCAGATACCCGTTGGGCTGTATGACCACACTCCAGGGCAGGTCCCACGCACAGGAGTATTGGCCAACACAAAACAAACTCCATATTTTTTTGTATGTGTATATTTCGTTTTGATATTTTTTAGTCTTAACTGGGTTCTTTTTGTTTTGATTTTTTTGATTGAGAGAGAGAGCATGAAGTTGGGTGGGTAGGGAAGTAGGGTCTGAGAGGAATTGTAGGAGGGGAAAGAATATGCTCAAAATATACTGTATGAAAAAAATGTTAATTAAAAATATTCTTTTGTTTTGTTTTGTTTTGTTTTTCAAGACAGGGTTTCTCTGTTTAGTCCTTGCTGTCCTGGAATTCACTTTGTAGACCAGGCTGGCCTGGAACTCAGATATCCACCTGCCTCTGCCTCCTGAGTGCTGGGATTAAAGGCGGGCACCACCACTGCCCAGCTAAAAATATTCTTAAAATTAATGATTAAGTTGTGTCGGCTAGGTCCCAGAGCACCTGGAGATCCGGTGCATTTACTATTGACCTATTTAGACAGNGATGTTCATGCTGATGACTCACAAACTCTTAGGATGACTTGAGGATTATGTTGGGTAGAGAGTCAATCTTCATAAAGCTCTTGAAATTGTTACTGGATGTAGCATCCATACAGAAAAAGTGTGCATATTGGATGTGGTTCAAGGGATCCTCACAACATGCAGCTCGTCTTTGTATCTAGCACCAGATCAAGAAACAATGTTATGAACACCNAAGAACACTCCATTCTGCCATGCAGTTACCACTTCCTTCCTGGGGCAACCTCTATGATGATTTTTAACATAGTAGATTAATTTTGTCTCTACACTTGATATGTAGGATTAAGCCTTAACCTATGCATTCTCTNTTTGTTTGACTTCTCTGGTTCAACAATGTATTTGTAAGATTCTTCCATGTTGCTGTGCAGTTTCAGGTCTTCATATTTTTGCAGTTTTATCATAATTTACACATTTGTTTTTATGATGTATGTTGAAGTAGTTTCCAGTTGAGAGCTATTATAGTTAGTGCCTACCATGCACAATGCCTTGATTTCAATCCCTATTACCAAAAACCAGAAAGAGGGCTGGGGATGGCTCAACACTTAAGAGCACATACTATACTCTTCCAGAATACCCTGGTTTGATTCCCGGTACCCATGTAGGGCAGCTTATGACCTGCAACATCAGGGGATCCAATGCTTCTGGCTTCCAAGGACACTGGATCATGTGCATACACCTTCACACAGACCACACCCATAGANGTAATTAGAAATGATAAAATAAATCTTTTTAAAAAACAGAAAAAAAATTACTATCATTTGTATTTGTGACTACAGAAAGTGACCTGAGACACTCAGTTTGTAAGTGGTCAAACTTGCACTTAAACAGGCAAGATTTCTTCATAGCCATGCTCTCAACTGCTATATTATATACTTTCTTATAAGACGTAAGTGTGAAGACCCTGAACTCACATTCAGTGTGCAGGGCTACCCCATGCTGTTCTCTCTAGAGCATCCTTGATGTCCTGCCCATGGCACTATGGAAGGAACACCATCTCATTCTGAAGCCTTTACAACATGCCTTCTCATTTATAGATTCTCTGGTGATAGTTGTCACCTATTCTGTTTTTAGGGCTGATGATTGTGTGCTGTGTGAGCAGGTATAAATGTGGCCTATATCAATCTGTGGTCTNAGCAGATCCCTTTTTCTCTTGGGGACTGTTTTTGGTATTTGTCAGAATGAAAAGGNGAGGGGGAGGATTTCTGTGGGCAAATGCACACCCAGGCTCTGATTCTTCAGTCACAGTAACTNCTGGACAGAGACTTTACCTCTTCTAACATAAGAACCTTATCAGAGAGTCTAGGAGGAGGAAGCAAACCTTAGGTCACTATGACCCTTATCTACAGTAAGCTCACAGTATACTCTGCCTCTTCTTGGGCTCCATTGGGAAACAGCCTCCTGGNATAAACCTGTTTTACATCAGTCACTTCAAAACAGGCTAAAGGTAACCTTACCTAACTCCAGTGTAACAGGCCAATTGCAAAGCCACCCATTTGTGGTTTGTATCTCCTTTTCTGAGNAAAGAGTTTGCCAGAAGGCAAATCTGGTCACACTCACCTCACAGGCGTGGTTTATATTCTGTCTAAATGAACCAAATTGCTTATTTCTCCTATTTGAGTGCTTCAGTGAGAGTAAGCCTTTATCACCTTGCTGTCACTAAAGACAGCTGTTCTCAATACTNCAGTGATTCTCAACCTTCCTAATGCTGTGACCCTTTAATACAGTTCCTCATGTTGTGGTCACCCCCAGCCATAAAATTATTTTAGTTGCTTCTTCATAATTTTAATTTTTCTACTGAGCCATAATGTAAATATCTGTGTTTTCCGAGGGTCTTAGATGACCCCTGTGAAAGGTCATTAGACCCTCAGTGGGGTAATGACCCATGGGTTGAGAACTGCTGCATTATGTAGTTCTCTTTCTCCCTCTCTCCTTCTCTACCCTTCTCCCTCCCCCCCCTTCTTTGCATTCTGTATTCTTTCCGGAGGCATAAAGTGGCCTGAAGCTTATGCTCATCATATGGACTATTTTATGGGAGGGACACAACTTAGCAGAAAGCCGACTTTGGCTAAACTAATTCAAGATCTATAAAACAAAATGTTAGCAGGAACATGTTTAAATACGGCATCAATAGCCATGCACAGAGAGGCAGAAGAAATGAGCTTCAGAGACTGAGCCAGGATTCAAATCCTCTCTGTTCCATACTAAGGCCTGCAGCAAATCATTCCTTCTTAGCATATCAAAATCTCCTCATCTGGAAAAGTAGGATAAGGCTGACTGTATCAAGGGCTATTGTGTAAAGTGAAAAAGTTGGCATGTGATACACATGTTACTGATAGGGCAAGGATGTTTACAAGGATAGTTAGAAGAACACAAAGAGCTAATGAGCTCAGTTTTCATCCTTTTGAGAAGGGAATAGTACAACACTTAAAAGTCAGTCTGAAAGTTCAGTATGAACTGTCTCTAAGCAGTATGACCTCAGGAAAGTTGCTTAACCTTTCTGTTCTTTGTGTAGTAAAATGAGGTTGACTGTTGTGGGATATTTGTGCACTGTGTGAAGATGTATTGCTGTGATTGGTGTAATAAAAAGCTGAATGGTCAATAGCTAATCAGGAGGTATAGGTGGGACTTCCGGGTAAGGAGAACTCTGGGAAGAAGAAAGGTGGAGGAGAAAGCAGGATGGGCAGTGTGAAGATGAGGTAATACCACATGGCAGAACGTAGACTAATGTAAATGGGTTAATTTAAGTTATAAGAGCTAGTGGGACAAGCCTAAGCTAAGGCCAGGCTTTCATAATTAATTAGTCTGCATGTTGTTATTTGTGGCTAGCAGTCCTGATGAATAAGTACTACTACAGTTGACAGTAATGAGACTACCTCATAGGAGTGTAAGGTAAATATTAAATAAGTTAGAACCTGTCAGGGTGCACCGTGTAGCATGGGTTGGTTGAAGAAAGAAGGCACTCCCAAGATGAAATTTTAAGGCTTATGTGGCAGCAGGAAGGTCCAGCCTCTTCTGATGAACTGAACACTCCCCCAACAGCCATACAAAGGCATATTTATTGATTGTTACACAAAGTATTTTCTTATACCAAGGTCCTTAATCTTAATTTATATGTCTTACTGAAGGAGAACATCACATGCCTCCATGACTCTAGTCCTTTATTATGTATCCTGTGCAATACACAATAATACAGGTGTGCCTGAGGCATCTTGTGACCAAAGTCATGGGATGGCTGCAAAGCCCTTTCAGCAAAACAATCACTGTTTTCCACAAGGATTCTTCAAGGTCAAAGTACTCCTTAAAAAAACAGCTGTTCATTCTAGTACCCATCCCATCCAGTGATTCTGCTAAATTTCCACAAGAACTCTTGCATCAGTGCACAGAGGGAGTAGCACTTGCAAAGGTTAGCATCGTGGTTAATTTTATGTCAATTTTGCTAGGCTAGAGTGCCTAGATATTTTGAAAGACATCATCTAGAGATAACCTAATCTATTTTATGTAACGAAGTGTTTCCCAATTCCAGAAGAGTCAAGTCAATTAAAATATTATAGAACAAGGCAACAAACATGCATCTAGCTGTTAAATTTTAACATGGAATTTACATTTAAGTTACACCTTTGTGGATCTAAAATTCAGTTGTAAACGGGTGATGGCAGTTGTCTAGGAGATTGCAAGTGCATTCCCTGGCATAAATACTTGAGCAACTGGGAAAGACAGAAGACCAAGGCTCAGAGAAAATTAACAACTTCGTATATTCAGGATGTGAGAAGCCTAATGCTGGAAGTCCAATAACTGGTGTTGCCTTGGGTATTTTATAGGGCCCNGAATCCTCTCCTGTCCGGTTTAGATAGATATCTGCCCCCATGCCTTTCCACTGTTTCACCTGGCGATGTTTCCTGGGACTAAGAAACAGCTGTATCAGGAAGTCTGCTTTCATTTTCCTTATCCCACCTATGTCCCCCATGTCCCCACCCCCAGAAATTGACCAGCTTCTCCCATGGAAGGGGGAATGAACACTCCAACAGTTTCATATAATCATGGGGAGTAGTCTTGGGGGAACTGGTCCATGAGAGAGGAGACTTTTATAAGGCAAGCTCCTGGGGCCAGTCCAGAGGGCTGTGGTAAAATTCTGGCAGACAGTGTGTCTGGAGCTCCGTTTTCAGGACCNTTTGTCCAAANGGACTGAAGGAATAGAGAGAAGAGTGCTAGAGGCACCTCAATATATCTCAGAGGAGAGTGACCATTCCCAGGAAAGTCCCAGATAGAAGCAGTCCAGTCGAGGTTGGCCTGGAGAGCAATGGGCCCATGGTCCACTTTCAAGCACATTCATTGCTTTTGGAGTGGATGGACTCAGTGTGAGGCACTTCCTGGATGGCTTTCTAGACAGGGAGAATGAAGAAATTTAACCACTGTTTGGTTTTTAGGTTAAAACAACAGTGAGTCATTGATCTTGGTGGCAGTAAGGCTCTGCAATGTTAAATTGAGACAAGGTCATGATGTCCTATTATCTGGTCAGCAAATTTCTTATGAAGAAGAAAATCATTAATGAGAAATGACTGTCTAAGCAAGATCTCATGTGGTTTTAAGCCTCATGTCCAGGGAGTGTGATCCCTTAACCCACTAAAGAAAACCAACAGTTATTTTATTCTTTGTTTATCCTTTCCTGTTGGGTCTTTAAGACCATGTTAGTGACCAAAATGAATGATTTTTATTTAATTTTGTTCTGTCATGGTCATTTGAAGATCTTGTCTCAGGGGTCATGTGGACTTGAGAGGAACCTCTGGCTCTCTGGCCTTCCTTTGTCAATTGTTTCATCTGTGTGAGGGTAACTCCAAGATCTCGCTTGACCGTGGCTTCACTTGGAAACATGGAGATTTTCCTCTGTAGTGACCCTCCTCTTTGTAGACTGGATACTGGCTAGAGCTCACCAGGTGTCTCCATGGCCTCCCTGAACAAGAGAGTGGATGATTCCCTACAGTAACAACATTTTGAGAGATGCCCCACAGTCTCCTGGGACCCACTGGAAAGTGAGGGGGGTCTTCTCCCTTTCAATCACTCTGATTACATTAGCAAGCCTCCAAGTATGAGTTTTAAATACCCAGAATGTCAGTTACACCAGTCGGTATTTTTCACCACTGTGTAATATTTAGGTAAAACTTGGGCAAAAACAAAACACTTAAGCATTTGTCAGACAAACATGTTTGTTCTTTAATCCAGGCCTTATAGTTACCATGGAGATCAGACCAGTAACTCAACTGAGTCAAGCAGAGGTTGCACATCAATGTATTGAACTTTGATCTTTCATATACCTTATATAACTTTCTCAGACCCTTATAACTTGCTTAAGCTTTACAGTTCAGTTTATTGTTCATTTTGGNAAAACATCCAACCATCTTATGAAACATAATAATATTAACACTATCTTAATAAAAGAAAATTGAATCCANACTGCATACCTAATAAATTAATATTACCTGTGACCATACTGTTAAACTATAACATGAATCTGAATCTAGCGGTTTACACTGAACAGGAGACTCACCATTAAGTTCAGTGACAACTGGCTAGACCCAAAACATCTACCCTCCTTACAACCATATGGATTTGCCCAAATGAGTCCAATCTATTGGTTCATGCCTTAGAAACAAGACTTGATACCTTTTAGAGTCTTTAAATTTTGTAAATCCATGGGTGAGGGGCAGTGAGCACTCATGATCAAGGAGGGGGTCACAGCATCTNTCAGCAAGTGATAATTGCTGAAGCTGTTAGGGTATAACTGAAATAGAACCAAGTTCCCTCCCCTGTAATCCTCATGAACAGTACTCTAAAAATGCTTTTTGTCAACGAAATGAAGTGAATGAATGAATAATTAGTTTTATGGAAACACATAACAATAGAAAAATACACATAATGTTAAGAAAACTGCCATCATTTTGAAATCTGCAGTGCTAGAAGCCTATGTGTTTATAACTGACTGGAAATGACACCTAGTTTTCTAAACTCACTATTCTATTCTGGGTCTCGTGCAAATTACCCTTTGGAATCTGAAGGTAACTTTGTAAGAGATGATGAAAGGCATGTTTGTGGCTGGTTGTCAAGCAACCAGAGGCAGAAGTTACTGGCAAGCACTCCTTTATTTTGTGCATAGAGTGGGTGTAGGTGCTGAACTGTGTTTCTATTGGTTACATTCTCTTCCAATAGCAAAAAAAGAACCTGTTATTTTTCCAGCTACTTAGCATACTCTGGGAAAAAACCCAACTTGGTTTCATTCTCTGCTAGTGTCAATTATAGATATAAAAACCAAGGGCTTTAAGGACTGGGTTCNAAAGTACTCTAGAAAAGAAAACATTTAAAAAATTTAAATAAATGAATGGCACTAAATGGTAGTTATATTCTGCTATAAGAAGTATGCAAGTTCTCTTTTTCTCTCTCCCTCCCTCTGTGTTTGGAGCCAAAGTCCTCTGTAGCCTAGTCTGTTGTAAAAGTCAGGTCTTCCTGCCTTAAGCCCCT
>LZPO01035232.1:58692-74756 GCA_001675575.1 Neotoma lepida
GTCCGAGTTTGAGGACAAATTCCAGGATGCTACATTGCTTCGTTTCTTTGTCCTTCATGGGAGTGAGCACAGGTAGAGTCTTTGCACCAATGGTAGTGCTTCTTGTCTGGTGCGGAGGCAGCAGAATTGTTCTGAGCTAGAAAGGGGATGAAAATTGCATAGTATCTGACAGAAAGAGGCTATATGTGAACAAAATTTACAGTAAGCCTAGAGAGATTAGGAAAGTATTAATATGTGAGGACAAAATGCTCCCNCNAAGACAATGTCTGAAGAAGAATTTTCTTTCAGATTCCTATCAAGAAGAACTCTCAGAGGTCTGTCCAAATTATATTGCTAGGCCAGTGGGAGGTCTGACCCATGGCTCATATGGCAATACATTATGAAAAAAATACCTTTCATATTCTAAGAGAATGGAATTTTTGCTAGACCTGACAGCCAGAGTTAATAATACACTTTGGGATCACTACAGACTCAAGACTGCTATCCTGTTGTATACTCAGCCTGTCTTGTTTAACTTGCCTTTAAGAGAACAATTTAACATCCAGTCTTGCTTGCCTTAGATTTTCCATGTAATCCATTTTTATAACCTAGGCTAATGCATAACTGTAATCTTAAGATATATCCCCTTCCATGCCCTTGGTCCAAGAGTAATGCATGCATTTTCATGTGTGCTATGATAATCATTTGCTGANAACAGCAAATATAGTTTGACAGCGATCTTATAAAATGAATACCTATAAATGTTGAAAGCAACATATGAATACTGCTTGATAAACAATGATGTTTACAGTACTGTTTGTTATCTGTTGGGGTCAGTCAGAGCCAGTGACTTCATCCCTTCTAAAATTCCGTCAAAGACTTCTGTAAAGTAGTCCCCTTTGATTGCTTCCCCTTTGATATNTTCTTTGCTGTTCCATAAAGGAGAGAGTGAATCACTTTGTCAGGGACACTCAGATACAGAAGGACAGACAGATGAGAGCATTCATGTGGGCAAAGATTTAACTAATATAACAGACATGGATAACTAAGATACNAGGATAGCTAAGTAGAACTTTCAAATCTGGGCTCACTCGTGGTGAAATGACAACAAGGGGAAATGCTTTGATGTCTTTCCTTAAGCTGACACTGATGCGTTATTGGTGAGTCTGAATTTATTATTAATGTGCTCAAACTGATGCATTTTGGAGCCTCATGTGAGGAATTTTAATACGTTAAATCTATGCTGTTCCAAGTTTTATAAAAGATAAGAACATTCGAGAAGAGGAGACAAGTCAGATCTATTTGTTATATGGGGAACTAAGAGCCTACAGGAGATCTGGACTCTCGTCCAANATTGGCTTTTCATTAACTTCAGTGTTCATTTAACACAATTATAAAATTTTCAAGGCTCATATTTTTCTCTGCAAACAAGGTAAGAAAGGGAATCTCTAGTAATATTTTCATTGTGATGATTTAAGGACAATAAAGAGTTATTAATGAAAAAGTTTATGTTATAGAGAAATAATGACATGGGAGAATATTTATTTCTGTTTTAAGTAATGAAAGTGATTTACAAAATGGTTTGTGTTTTGTTATTCATTGTGTACAAACACATACGTGTGTACATTGTAGGAAACATCTGTGCATGTCAGCTTAAGACAAAGTATTTGCAGTGGTGGCATTAAAACACTGCTATTTTATTCTTGGAGTGGTTTTACAATTTATAATCTTTTAGTAAAATACCAAGTTTACATTTTTAAGAGTAAAAATGAGTTTTAGCATCATTTTCATTTTGTCATTAAGTTAGTATATGTACAATTGTTGCTCAGCTCCTTGGAAAATTGGCTCTTGCCTCCTACAAAATATGAGGATGCTCATGTCTCTTTCATATAATAATGTTGTATTTGCATATATCCTGTATGGAACTCCTGTTTATATAAATCATCCCTAGATTATTGATAATACCTATTGCTATGTGAGTGCTATGCAAAAAGTTAATTATTCAAAGAATAATGACAAGAAAAGCCTATATATTCAGTACAGATGTGTTTTGTTGGAGGAGAAAAATTATTTTTTATTCTTTGACAATTTCAGACATGTATATAATGAAATTTGGTCATTATCCTCCATTATCCTGCCTCATCCCCCTCCCTCTCCCATTGAACAACTTCTTCACAGCTTGTCCCCCCTCCTACTTTTGTGTCTTATTTTTAGCGATCCACTGAGTTTAATTTGGGGTAAATACATCAACATGACTGAAGATTATCTAATGGAATATTGACAACTTATCAGTGGCCACACTATTGAAGAAAAATACCCCTCTTCTAGAAATCATTGATTTCCCATAGACCCTAAGGGAGAGATGGATCCTCATGAGCTCTCATTCCATGGTAGAATATTGGTTCTATCTTGTGTGGGTCTTGTACAGGGAACTAGTGGCTGTGTGCTCATGAGTGCAACAGTCATGTCATGTCCAGAAGACATCCTTTGCGTGAACTCCTCCCATGCTCTAACTATTGCATTCTGTCTGCCCCATTTTCTAGGATATCCCCTGCAGCTTGCAGAGGGTGACATAGATCTCTCATTTACAGCTGATGACTCAGCAGTTACTTATTCTCAGCACTTTGACTAGTCATGAGTCTCTGCATGAATTGCCACTCATAGTAAACAAAAGCTTCTTTAACCAGGCTGAGAGCAGCATCAATCTATGAGTATAAATACAAGGGTTCAGAAGTCAGTTTGACAACATTTCCATTTAGCAAAACAACACTAGTAGGTTCTGGGGGCATATTTTTTACTTTGAGTTGATTGAATCCACTGTGAATGCAGAANCCACAGGTATATAGCACAGTGTGCTAACCACTAAAGATCACAGATGAACCTGGGGATAGAGGGATAACATTTCATACCTATTCATTAGAATTAACATGATAGCTACTTATTAGTGATTATATTGGAACTTTGTAATGACAGAATGAGCTATAANGTGTGTAAACAGCCCTGGGAATCCTCAGGTCACTCCAGCTAGGCAAGCAGGTAGGCTAACTGCAGATCTTCACCTCTCCCTCCTCTTCTCCAAATCCAATGCCCCAGTCTTATCCCCAACTCTGTAGGAGACTACCTTCTTCAGCCTCCCTCTCCCCTCCCCCATCTCCAGTGGATCACACACATCTTTCCCTCCTAACTCCTTCTCCTCACTCATTGCTTTATCCCAGCTGCCCTCCCCCACTCCAGAAGGCATTTCCTGGGAACCCACAGGCTATTTTGGCCTGGGAAACAGGTAAGCTAACTGCAGATCTTCATCTTTCCCTCCATATCCCCCAGTTTCATTCCCAGTTCTGTAGCCGATCACCAGCTGCAACCTCCCCTTCCTCTCTGCTACCANATTCAGTGATTCAACAATAATGCAGACATTCTCTTCCAACCTTCCTTCCCCTCTGTGGTGGTTTGAATAAGAATGGCCCCAACAGGCTCCTATATTTGAANACTTAGTCATCAGAGAATGGCACTACTTGAGATTAGGAGGTATAGCCTTGTTGGAATAGGTGTGGCCTTGTTGGAGGAAGTGCGTCATGGGGGGGGTTGGTTTTGAGGTTTCAAAAGCCAAAGCTAGCTAGGCCCAGTGTCTCTCTCTTCTTGATGCCTGTGGATCCAGATGTAGAACTCTCAGCTACTTCTCTAGCACCATGTCTGTTTGTGTGCCCCCATGCTCCCCAATATGATGATAATGGACTAAATCTCTGAAACTGTAAACAAGCTCCAGTTAAATGCTTTGACTTTGCCCTGGTCATGGTGTCTCTTCACAGCAATAGAACTGTGACCAAGACACCCCCACTCACTGCTTTATCCTAGCACCCAATTCCAGAAGGCATTCCCTGGGAACCTGAAGGCCACTTTGGCCAGAGAAGCAGGTAGGCTAACTGTGGATCTTCACCTCTCCTTCCTCTCCTCCAATTCCCTATGCCCAGCTCTGTAGCAAACTACCTGTTGGAGCCTCTCCTCACTCACAGGCCCCATTCCCAAGGGACTAAGCAAATCCTGGTAGAACATCTTGCTTTCCCTTCTTCCATGGACCACCTGAGCCCCTGCCTTTTAGACTATCACTTTCCTAAGTGTCAGCTCCCAATACTTCAAAACACATTTTACTTGAAAAGCCCAGTGACCACACCTATCAGAAGAATTATCTGCCATGTACACACAGCTACACCACACCTATCAGAAGAATTATCTGCCATGTACACACAGCTACCGCACTCTCCTAAGAACCAGAGAGAAGAACAGAAACCAAGGAACAAAACACCCTCCCAACAAAGACAAGACCAGATATATCAGCACCTAGATTTACAATCTCACCAATCCCAGATGACTAGATGCCAGGATAAAACACAATCAGCCAGAACAATATGTCTCCACTAGAGCCCAGCAAACCTATCATAGTAATCCCTGAGTATGGCAACATAGCTCAAGCATAAGACAAAGACCTTAAAATAGCCTTTTTGACTATGATAGAGGTCCTTAAACAGGAAATAAATAAATCCCTTAAAGAAATCCAGAAAAACCAAACAGTTAAAGGAAACTAGTAAAACTATTAAAGACCTGAAAATGGAAACAGAATCAATAAAGAAAATGAAAACTGAAAGAAATCTNTAAATGAAAATTTTAGGAACTTGAACAGAAACCACAGAGGCAAACTTCACCAACAGAATACAAGAGATGCAAGAGAGAATTTCAGGCATTGAAGACATGATAGAAGAAATGGATGCATCAGTCAAAGAAAATGTTACATCTAAAAAACTCCTGGCACAAAACGTCCAGGAAATGTGGGATACTATGAAAAGACCAAATCTAAGAATATTAGGAGTAAAGGAAGGAGAAGAATCATAGGTCAAAGGCAAAGAAAACATTTTCAACAAAGTCATAGAAGAAAATTTCCCTAACCTAAATAAGGAGATGACTATCAAGGTACAAGAAGTGTACAAAACACCAAATAGATTGGACCATAAAAGAAAGTCTCCTCAGCACATAATAATCAAAACATCAAATGTACAGAATAAAGAAAGGAAAAAGACCAAGTAACATATAAAGACAAAGCTATTAGAATTAAATCTGACTTATCAATGGAGACTCTAAAAGCCAGAAGGTCCTAGAGAGATGTTGTGCACACTCTAAGAGACCAAAGATGCCAGTTCAAACTANACCCAGCAAAACCTTCAATCACAGTAAATGGATAAAACAAGACATTCCATGATAAAACCAAATTTAAGCAATATCTATACAAATCCAGTGCTACAGAAAGTACTAGAAGGAAAACTCAAACATAAGGAACTACACCATGAAAATACAGAAAATAATTTCACACCAACAAAACCAAAAGAAGGGCAAAACATACACACACACACACATCCTCATATACACACACCATCACCACTACCACCANCAACAACAAAATAACAGGAATTAACAATCATTGGTCACTGGTATCTCTCAATAACAATGGTCTCAATTCCCCAATAAAAAGACATGGACAAACAGAATGGATGTGAAAACAGGATCCATCCTTCTGCTGCATCCAAGAAACACACCTCAACATCAAGGATAAACATTACCTCAGGGTAAAGGATAGGAAAAAGATATACCACACAAATGGGTATAAGAAGCAAACTAGTGTAGCCATTTTCCTATCTAACAAAATAGACTTTAAACTAAAACTAATCAAAAGAGAAGGGAAAGGAACTTCATACTCATTAAAGGAAAAATCTACCAAGATGATATTTCAATTACTAACATCTATGCCCCAAATACAAGGGGAACCACTTTTGTAAAAGAAACAGGACTACAGCTTAAATCACATATTGACCCTCACACATTAATAGTGGGAGACTTTAATTCCCCACTCTCACCAACGGACAGGTCATCCAGACAAACAAACAGAGAAATACTGAAGGTAACAGGTGTTATAAGCCAAATAAACCTAAAAAAATTTACATAACATTTTACCCAAACACAAAAGAATATAATTTCTTCTCAGCACCTCATGGAACTTTTAAAAAAACTAACCACATACCCAGACATATAGCAAGTCTCAGCAGATAGGAAAAAAATTGAAATAATTCCCTGAATCCTATCAGGCCACCACAGATAAAAGCTTGATATAAACAACAACAGAAACAGCAGAAAGCTTACAAATTCATGGAAACTGAAAAATTCACTACTGGATGAAAAGTAGATCAAGAAAGAAATAAAATACTTTCCATAACTGAATAAAAATAAATACAAAGTATGCCCAGGTACATGGAATACAATGAAGGTAGTTCTAAGATGCAAGTTCATAGCACTAAGTACCTACACACACACACAAAAAAAAAAAAATTGGAGAGATCTAATCCTAGTAATGTAATAATATAACTGAAAGCTCTAGAACAAAAAGAAGAAATCATACCCCAAAGGAGTAGATGGCAAGAAATAACCAGACTTGGGGCTGAAATCAATAAAATAGAAACAACCAAACAAAAACTGTACAAAGAATCACTGAAACAAAAATTGGTTCTTTGAGAAAATCAATAATTCTGACAAACCCTTATCCAAATTAACTAAAAGGCAGAAAGAAACTCTAAATCAAAACTATAAATGAAAAAGGGGACAAAACAACAGACACCAGGTAAATCCAGAGAATCATAAGGACATACCTTAAAAACCATAAAATTGGAAAATCTAAAAGGATATAGGTAATATTTTTGATATATATTATTTACCAAAGTCAAATGAAAATCTGATAAGGAGTTTAAATAGATCTATAAACCCTACTGAAATATAAGCAGTTACTAAAATCTCCCAAGCAAAAAAGATCCCAGGGTAGGATGGGTTTAGCACAGAATTTTACTAGACTTTCAAAGAAGAGTTAACGCCAATACTCCTCAAATTCTTCCACAAAATAGAAACAGAAGGAGCACTGCCCAATTGGTTTTACTAGGCCACAGCCACCCTGGTACCCATCGCACATGAAGACCCAACAAAGGGAATGACAGACCAATTTCCCTAAGGAACACAGACGCAAAAATTCTCAACAGAATACTTGCAAACTGAATCCAAGAACATATCAAAAAGATTATCCACCATGACCAAGTAGACTTCAGGTATGGGATCCCACCCTACCGAAAACTTAGGTCTCCCGAGAAGGGACAACCTGGAGGCCAGGAAAAGTAAGTGTNTGCTGCCCTCTTGCCTGCCTGTTCCCCCAGCCTCCCTTTCCTGGGACACAATCAGACTCAGCAGGGAGTCAAGTCAAGCAAGAACTCATTTATTAAAGAACACTAAGCCCCTTTTAAAGCCTAAAACCACAAGGCTGGGTGGGGGTTGGGGTGGGGGGGAGTAGATAACCAGTCGGGCCAATCAGCTTAAAGGTCACCCAATCATGCACCTGGTAAACAACTTGAGTTCTCCCTCCTTGCCTCCTCCCAGGGCCATCTTTACTTGTAAACAACTTGGCTCCGCAGGCCCCTACAGACTTCATCCCCGAGATGCAGGGATGGTTCAATATATATACGCTGATAAATGTAATGAACTGTCTATAAACAAACTACAAGACAAAAAGAAAAGAAATGATCATCTCATTTCATTAGATGCAAAAAAAAAAAAAAAAAAGGTCTTTGAAAAAATCACTCCTTCATGATTAAAGTCCTGGAGAGATTAGGGATAAAAGGGACATTTCTAAACATAAGAAAGGTAGTTTATAGCAAGCCCATTGCCAACATCAACTTAAATGGGGAGAAACATAAAGCAATTCCACTAAATTTAAGAACAAGACAAAGTTGACCACTCTCTCCATACCTATTCAATACAGTACTTGAAGTCTTAGTTAAAGCAATAAGCCAACTGATAGAGATCAAGGAGATACAAATTAGAGAGGAATAAGTTAAAGTATCTTTATTTGAATATGATATGATAGTATACATTAGTGACCCTAAAAATTCTACCAGGAAACTTCTACAGTTGATAAAAACTTTCAGCAAAGTAGATAAATACAAATTTAACTCNCAAAAATCAGTAGTCCTCCTATGTACAAATGACAAATGGACTGAGAAAGAAATCAGGGAAACAACACCTTTTATAATAGCCTCAAAAAATGAAAATATCTTGGGGTNCTCTAACCAAGCAAATGAAAGACTTGCATGATAAAACTTTAAGACATTAAAGAAATTGGAGAAGANATCAGAAGATAGAAATATCTCCCATGAGTCTTTCATGGGTCAGGNGGGTTAATATAGTAAAAGTGGCCATCCTACCAAAAGCAATCTACAGATTCAAAGCACTTCCCATCACAATTCCAGCACAATTCTTCACAGATCTTGAAAGGACAATTTTTAGCTTCATTTGGAAACACACACACAGAAAAAAGAAAACAGGATAGCTAAAACAATCCTGAATAATAAAAGAACTATTGGAGGCATCACCATGCCCGATTTCAAGTTGTACTATAGAACTATAATAAAAAAAAACAGCGTGGTATGGTATTGGCACAAAAACAGAAGTGTTGATCAATGGAGTCACATTGAAGACTGAGACATAAATTTACAAACCTTTGAACACACACATACACACACATATATTACATATATATTATACATATATTACATATATATGTGTATGTGTATATATTACAGAAATGCACACTGGGAGAAAAGACAGCTTCTTCAACAAATGATGCTGGTCAAACTGGATGGCTCAGTGTAGAAGAATCCAAATAGATCCATACTTACTACCCTGCACAAAACTCAACTCCAAATGAATCAAAGACCTCCACATAANACTAGATACACAGAATATGATAGGACGTGGGGAATAGCCTTGAACTCATTGGCACAGGAAAAGACTTTCTGAACAGAACATCAATAGCACAAGTACTAATATCAACAATTATAAATGGTACCTTAATGAAACTGAAAAGCTTCTGTATAGCAAAGGATATGTTATGTAAGAAAAAATCCATTTCAATTAAAGGAAAAAAGATGCAAATATGATGCCAGTCATTTCATATTGTATTGCAAACATTATATGCAGTTCTATTCCTAGTGAAGGTTTGAGGTCAGCCCCACATAGTCAAACTACTTCTGAACAGAGATACTCTCCTCCTTAACTCCCCAGAGCTGATCTCTGCAATCCTCATTTGGACATAGATCCCACCTCTGTCCAGTGTTTATATCTCGGACACNTGAAAATGCTCAACCAACAATATGACAGTTTGATCTTGTTCCCACAGCTCCAATGAGGCTGGTAAGGAAAAATGAAAGTCTCATGCCTCAGCAAAGGCAACTGAAATACATGGGGACATCATTGTGTGGAAAATCCAGAGAAGACGACTGCCATTTTATAGACATGGGGAGCTTTGAATGTCAAATGGAAGATTATCTCTCATTCCAACTCATGTTTCTTTCTTTCCTTAAAAAAGGCAAGTAGTGGGGAGAAGTGAAGCAGTGAAAGGAAAAGGGAAAATACAGTGGTGATGTGCTGATAACAAGAATTCAGACTGTTTTATTTTCAGGAACCACAGCTCCTTCTCTCCCTACTCTGCTCTAGATCCTTCCACAGCATGAATACTTATGATACTAGAAGCTCAAAAAGTTGCAGAACCAGTTGGGAAGATCTGCACCCCTCAAGAATGTACCCAAGACTTCAAGAAATAGTGAGGGAGAAATTAATCATCCATCACTGGAGTAAAAAAGAAAGAAAGGAAAATCAGAAATAGATATTTATTGCTGATGCCATATACCACTTTCATTGAATAAAATTAGTTTGTCTTTTAGAATTCCTTCCCCTTATCAATGTATAGCTAAGAGTAGATGGATGTTTTGCAAATGAGATGAGGAAAAACTGAGGGCTCATGGGAAACGTGGAACAAATTAGTATCACTTCCTTGGGAAAAATTGGTACCACTTCCTCAGGATATTATATTTTTAGGTGACTAGCAAAATTGCAGCAACAATATACTAGTCAGGGTTAAAACATGACCAGTGACAACCAGGAAGATGGAACAAAATCAGAGCTTCAGTGCCCCTGCCAAGCCACCATACCAACACTTAGGAAGCCTGCAGTCATGTAGTGATGGAATTGGGTACATTTCCTTATTACTTCATCCACTGTGAGAAGGAGGAAGAGATTCAGAGACAGATTCAAATACAAGGAGAACATCCCCAGGGCATAATCTAAAAGAACAGAGAATGATCACTGTGTCCGTGGACAGAACTGGGATGAGTTTGATAGATTGCACCCACCCACCTTGACCTCCCTACATGTAGCTTATGATTAGAGCCAAATTGAAAGAAAGCACTTTCCTTGGGGCTGTTTACATAGCCAATGCTCCAGAGGTACAAATAACTCAGACTATATACTTAAGCATATGTAGTTAATTTTCTATAAGCCTCCAGTCTCACTAAGTACCAGGGAAACTTGCTAATTAGCTTCCTAATTAAAGTTTCTGTCTCTTAGGATTTAACCAATCTCCTTTTGGTTAAGTAATCAGATTATTCAGTGTTCAGTTTCCTTTTGGGACTAGTATGAATAGTACATTTTGGATCACTCAGTCTCTCTGGGTAAGTTCCCAACCTTTCAGGGTGCTGACCTACGCTTTTTTTCCTTCTTAAGTGATGTATCAGGCATCTCACAGTGGTCCTACTGTGGGTATCCTCTGGGGGCTTCCTGGTCTCTAAGATGTGTTTTTTTTTTCTTTTTAACTGTAACCTCTTGCAATAATTACTATGGTATGGTCAATTCCATATGGGTCTCTGGTGTCATGATCAGGAACTTATCCCTGGAGCCTGGGTCACAGTCACCTGAACCTTTATGAAGACTCCTTTCCTTGGATTCTCTTTATCCTGCTGGTGCCCTAGCTCTCCTGGTACTTCCCATCTCTTCAGCAGGGTTCATGAGTAATCTGTTTAGACAAGATGTTCCTAACAGCAAATAAAGGGCACTGCTCCAGGTTTACCTATCCAGCCAGGTTCCTCTTCTGTCACTCTGACTCCATGATAGGCATGGAGCAAAGAGCAATCCAGGGTTCCCAGAAGGTCTGCAGCATCCTTCATCTTTCCCAGGGATGCAGTTCNGAGCCCTAGGACTGTGGTACCTCAGCACCTCCCATGTTCCTATTCATTGAAGGCAGAGACTCCAGAAGTAGAGAAGATGAAAGTCCTGGCTTATGGAACTTATCTCCCATTCCCCACTCCTCACAAAACTGAAGATGTTGAAAAGATCAGACTTACCATCTCTATTTTCCAAGGAGCCTATCTCAATTCTCAAAGGTCAAGACCACACGGATTTGATCTATTGAAGAAAGGAGCTTTGAAAGTTAGGAATTCTAACACTGTCCCTATAAAGATTGTCTTTTAAGACTTTTACTAAATTGATTAAACAGCTTTTTCTATACAGTATGATGTTTTCCTGTATGCTTACAAAGCCACTGATGATAGAGAAAATGGCAATGAGTTGGTTATATCTATCTATAANACCTCTATATCATATCTAACACTATAATTATTTGCNTGTTTATATATAAATTAGTTACACTACAAAAATAGTGTTACAGAGTAGTTAGAATGACAAGAGGGAATGGAAGGAAACATGGGGTTTGCCACTAGCTATCCAGTAAGGCAGGGGACATTGCCCATTCTCTCTCACCCTCAGCAGCCTGTTGATGATAAGACCTGCAGGTTATCTGGTCTTTTGCATTAGTTATGATCCCTTCTTGAGTGATTTGATTAACAATCATGATTTATCTTGCAGCTTTTTCCCTCCATTGTTATATTAGGGAATTACATTTAAAATGCTCTAAGATAATCTTTGAATGAATATTAGATGAAGAGGGGTCTGCAACCCTGTCTAGACTTTTCTATTTCCTGGCATGGTTTCAATAAAATACTTGATCTTCTGTAATAACTCCAATAATTGGTTACTAACTAGTATTCAGACCACTCCTCTGTAGCAGATAGCAGCAGAGCCTGTGTCCTCTCCAGGACATGTGAGGACAAACACATTAGCAAGACTGAAATAGGATTTGGAATAAGATGACTTTGAGGGTAGATTGTTCTCAGCTGGAATCTGAAAAACAAAATCCATTGCCTTAAGCTGAATACAGAAAGCTAATAATTAATTTCTAATGATGAAAATATTAACTATAAGGAGGATAGATGCTTGTATTCACTGAGTGTACCTCCCCCTGTAGATGATTTCCTACTATGCTGAATTATTATTACAGCATTATTGGGCATGTCACTACAATGAGAAGAACTGGGACAATCTTATTGTGAGATGTTGAGATGGAAACATTTTATCCCCTTTCTAGGGATACAGGTGATCCCCTGTCAGGAGGTTCTGTGTCTAGGGTGGAGCACTTTCAAGGGCCTAAAAGCTAGACAGATCCCTGGAAGGTAGAGAGAGAGACAGAAAGTGATCACAGACTTTCGGCTTCTGCCTTCCCCTCCTGACCTGAGATGAAACCTGGGAGGCTGCTTCTCCCACCAGTGCCACTTGCTTCTGGCTGACCCATCCAGGCTGGTCAGGTATGTTCAAGGCTACAGGTTCTATTTACCTAAATCTGTGAGACTATCAGCTTTACTTTCTTCTTGTTAAAAGCTCATCAACCAAAAATGAAGGGAAGAGACCCATCCCAGGCTACTGAAAACGTATAAAATGCCCAGACTTACAGGGGGAAATGGGCTTGTCCCTTTTTGCTCTGCAAGTAATCTCTCTCTCTCTCTCTCTCTCTCTCTCTCTCTCTCTCTCTCTCTCTCTCTCGTGTGTGTGTGTGTGTGTGTGTGTGTGTATGTGTTTGCCTTTAACAAGCTTTTTACCTGTTGCTGTCTGCTGTTGCTAAGATTTTTTCCCCCTGTCTGTTAATTCTTTAATTAGCAGGGAAAAAAACCCAAACAAGAGGAAAGAAAACCCAAACAAGACAAGACCCCTAACTAGTAACACTTTCTATACCAGACATTTTGGAGAAACACTACTGGCAAAGGAATCCATTAATCTGAGTATTTTTGCTTTGATTATATTTAAAAACTTCTTAAAGTTTTTTTGACTATTTGTTTATTCAAACAGAAAATTCAGGAAAGCACAAATATTCAAAATAAAAATATGCCCCTGGAGACAACCAACCGACATTAGCATCCCAGAGATTCTTCCACACTCTTCTAATTGGATCACTGTTGTTTTGATCTTCTTTGAGTTCAGCCTTCCTAGACTGCATACCCAATAACTTAGAACAAGGAAGAGCTGCTCACAGAGAAGACAGTACAGTTCCCTCTGTGGCAGAAAAAGCAGTGCCAAGTATGGCGGAGCAGTTTAAACAGCCAATAGTGTGGTTCACATAACATAATGGGAACTACTCTAAGAGTTTACTGTGTTTGTGTTCCCTTGTAAATGAAATTTTCATACAATTTTCATGCATTAGATGAACTAATATTTAAATTTTTTCCAAAAAACTATCTATGGATTTAAGGTAATTTCTNTCAAAATACCAATAACTTTAGAGACTTAGGAAAAACAACCCTACAATATTATTTTAGGAAACTATGGACAATAGTTAATAGCCAAAATAACCTTGAACAAGAGAAAAACTGTATCTTACCTCTTAATTTAGATATATTATAAAATTAGAGTAACCAAAGAGTATGATCTTTGCATGAAAGCAAATATACAGACCCACAGAAATAATGTAGAGAACCCAAAAATAAATCCATGCATATAGCAGTCCCATTGCTGTGAGAATTCCTTCCTTGGGGAGATTGTAAACAGTGTCTATATTCTCATTACAAAGGTCCAAGGATAAACCAAAGTATGCATCCAAAGTTCAACCTGGGGAACCATAAATTCATTGAGCTTATTCAGAGACCGTGGGTGAAAGATTGCTTATTAAAGCGTAGGTGACCCAAAGTAGCTATGCCTGGGAAGTCTTCACCCAGTCATATAGTTGGAGCTTCCTACTCAACCTTCCCTCACCTATATACTTTAGTACCTCATGAGACCCTGAAGCCACATGAGTTTAGTGTGTAAACTGCATACAAATGGCTAGATTGAGCTGCTAGAATCTCAGGTGAGTCCAGTGACCCTCCCTACTCTTCTTTCTATGACAACTACTATCAAGCCAGATCAGGATATCCTCTTGCACACAGGCATAGCTAATCTAATGAAAACAGAGGCTGCTTTCTTAGGAATAGTGTTCTACAACACCAGTCATCTTTGATGAAGTCCAAAGAAAACACACACACACACACACACACACACACACACACAATTGGAAAAAGATAGTTTCTTCAGAAAATAGTATTGGAATAATTAGTTATCCACATGAAAGAATGAAATCTGACCCTCATCTTAAGCCCTACTTGAAATAAGAAAGTTGAAAACACAGAATGGATAAGGAACTTAAACACTTCATTGGACAAGAAAAAATTCCTAGAAGAATAAAGTAAAATTGACATAACATTGTTCAGGATCATAATTTCCTGAGAATGACACCAAAATCAGAGGCAACAAAAGCAAAGGGATAAGCAGAATGCTACCAAACCAGAGACAGTTCTGTACAACAACAAAATAGGCAACAAAATGAAGAGGCAACTGTACCAGAACATCAAGGTAAGATCCTATTGTTGAAGACACCACACAATTCAGTCACAGGACTTGGAGAAATCAAACTGGTACTGATATGAAAGCCCTGTCCCTGACAGAGATGCAGGAAGTTCTATACAAACTGACAGGGAAGTAAAAGTTAGCAATAGCCCTCCCTACCCAATCATAAAGACTGAATGACAACCATGACAGAGCCTGCAAGGTGAGTATCTTCAATGGTGTAATAGTGGCACTTGTATCTTGGGGTTAACCAACAGCTGTCTATTTAGAACTAAGTACACTCAATTGGAGGAAACTGATGACTGGTAACTGTAAACCAAAAATCCATGGCGAGAGAAATCATAGGTCCTCAAGGAGAACCTACTACTGCCATATTACAAAAGTTTTCAACTGCCTTCGAAATATCCACTGTGCTGGCTAGTTTTATGTCTACTTGACACAAATTAGAGTCATTGGAGAGGAGGGAGCCTCTCCAATGACTCTCTTCCCTGTATTAGGGAAGAGAAAATGCTTCCCTAAGACTGGGCTGCAGGCAAGCCTATAGAGCATTTTCTTAATTAGTGATTAGTGGGGGAGGGCCCAGCCCATTTTGGATGGGGCCACCCCTAGGCTGGTGGTCCTGGATTCTGCAAGAAAGCAGGCTGAGCAAGTCATGGGCAAGTAAGCAGCTCTCTTCCATGGCCTCTGTATGGTTCCTGCCCTGAATTCCTTCAATGACAGACAATGATATGGAAGTTTAAGTCAAGTAAACCCTTTCCTCCACAACTTGCTTTTGGTCTTGGTGTTTTATCACAGCAGTAGAAACCCTGATTAAGATACCCAACCTTAGGTATTACATAGATGCAGTTCTCACATCTCATCAAGGAAGCTTTGTTTTTGTAGCAGATAGAGACTAGGAAAGAAATTTACAAATGATCAAAATGCAGACAAGTGAGCATGGGGTAACAAGCCTCAAATGAGATTTCTAAAATATAACTCTTATACCTCAGGCTCAAAGAAAGTCTTGGAAGAGAGGCAAAAAAAAAGAGCCTGAAATCCAAGAAAACTGCTCTGTGTTAGTTTCTTCTGGACAGGACAGGGATGTTGCACCCATAACTCTCAACAGGCTGCCTGCACAAGACCTGCAAAGACCATACCAGTTGGTACACCAACACTGATGGAGGACAATTCACAAGGCTTGCCCCTAGATGAAAAACTAAAGGCAGTCAATGATTACTAAGGAAAAGTGAATCAATTTTGTCTGTCTGATTGGTTATTTGATTTGGTTTGGTTTGATGGACTGTTTTGCTTTATTTCAAGGTCAAGATCCTAACTCTACGTGGTCAGCCCCAAGCATGTGCAAATAAGGAGAACACTAATTGGACCCAGGTATGTGTGTTTGTGTGTCTCTGTGTGTGTGTGTGTGTGTGTGTGTGTGTGTGCAACAAAAATAAATATAGAAGACAAGGTCATGAACTTGAAAGAGG